>JAZHYW010008375.1:0-279098 GCA_037355805.1 Ixodes ricinus
TGTTTTAAAACGCAGGCCACCCAGTGGAAGTTGCTACTCCTTATCCACTCAAAAACAGTTATTAAAATACGTTTGTCGTTCCTATTCGCCTAAATGTAGCCAAGTCGTTACATTGGTAAACACGAAAAGTAATACGTTACGACGAGTTACCTGTAACGTGTTAGTATATGTTGTATAATGTAGGTTAGTTTAAGTTGTCTAATGTAGCCTGAGCTTGCGCTTGTTTCTATGACCGAAGCATGGTGCAAACACGCGGCGAATGTTTAACACAATCAGTTTTGAACGACTACTTAGACATTTATATCAAAATAGGCGGTCACTTATAATTCTATGGTTTACGAAAACGTTGAGCTGAAAAACAACCACGGAGCACGGCGGTTCGGCGTGCTGAATTCGGTTCACAAACACTGGCGGCCCCAACATTAGGTACGTCCTGGAATTACTTAGACATGGGGCTTCAGTAATTTACGTACTATTGAAGCACCCGGTTTACGTAGTAATTCAAATAAAAATACCAAAATGATAAACGTGCCAGACAAAACCAATAATCTGTAATCTGAATGCGCACCGCGCCCCCTCTCCTTACATATCGTTCACGCAGACAAAAGTGAAAAGAAAGGGTGAAGAGTAAATTAATGAGAAGGATAGTAATCGTGACTGCGTAATTCGAGTTCCGAGACACAAGCTTAGCAATCGCTCACCGCAAATGGACACTATGTCCATTTGCAGGGGCGAAACAGGGCTGCATATCTTGAGGTCGGGTCTGCTCTGCCGCCTATTTCACAACCAAGAACCCATTTACGTTAAACGCACTGGGAACAAAATTCCACGAGCGCTCGTTTTCCTTCTTTCAGCTTTGTTGTCCGAGGCAGAGAGGCCCAGCCGCTGCGCAATACCGTCGTCCAGTGGAAAACAGGCACCGTAGGCAAGCAATCTTAGTCAACCCGCTGATGAATGTTTACATTCGTCGACAGTCAACAGACGTCGGCTACGCCGCCACTGTAGCCGGCTTTTCTCGCCAAATCGAATACGCTGTCCATGCCGTCGTCCTCGTATATCCTCTTGTCAAACAAGAAAAACGTGCAGTCAATTCCGAGGACACTCTTCATTAGAATAAAACAAAAATGAAGGCCGCCAAAAACATAAAGAAATCACGGTGGTCATAAGTTCAGTGAGCGCAGATATCGTCGTTAACAGCTTCCTAACACTTGAGGAATCTGCATGGTGTTCTCTAATTAAAATATTCGGTATCTTGCAAGGGCCGCTGTCCTCATTTTTTATTGTTTTACCCTTCATGCCTGGATTATCTATTCGCCTGTAGTATGTAATAAATTAAAAATAAATAAATAACTAAGCACATGATAAATTATGTCAATTCATTTCACTTGCGCTTACAGTAAACCCACAAAAAGTTTTCATTTTCGCGCGTTCTCATTTTTTTTCTTATTGTGTTCGTATGTGTGGACCGATGTCGGCATGCATCGCCAGGGGAACGTGGGCTCGCTTTTGTCCTGGTGACGGCTTCGCATTGTTCTGTCGTCTAACTGAAGACCGCTGCAAAGAGACGAAGACGTAACATAGAAGAGAAAGGGACCGCAAAAAGGGACAAGAAACTAGTCTTCTATTATCTTACTTAGTATCCTCCCCTGTACCCCACTCTCGAGCATCTAATTATGTTTGACCCATGTTTCTTTTTTGGACAGCACGCTGGAATAAGCGACAACTACAACCCATAAGAATCAATAGAATATAAGATGTAGGCGTGAAGTATCAGCCTGGAATTCTAACAGAAACGTACTGGCCTCAATATAATTCTCCCCTTTGAGGTGGCAGAATGATACAACGATGATAAAAACGATAGAAACGGCAAGCACGCTCCTATCGTACCAAGACTCAGTCTAGCTGCTATGTTAGACCCTTCCACTTCTAACCTACATGCCATCCAACGCATGATTAGTGAACTGTCTTTTCTGTATGCAACTTAAAACCATAAATCACGCCGTATTTTTTAAGGACATTGTTTATATTGGGAACACACAAAAAAAGGGTAGCATAACCCCGGTGAGAGTCGTGTTTTGAAAAGTGGAAACTAAGAATCAGATTCCTTATGACGTATTAAGTGCCATATGACAGTTTAGGTCCTGGTGATCAGACGTGGATGGATACAAGGGAGCCGAGCGCTCTTCCGACATAACCAAGAGTACCGAAGTGCGCACTACGAGCTTCGACTTGAGCCTGAGTGGACGGGACTGCTGGAAGCCGTTCTCCAGCTGGCAAGCTGCTTCAGGTCAATCCTCTGTGCTGGTGGTTATACATACTTATTCCTTGATCCTTACTATAGCAGTTCCGATTGTGCGAGTCTGAGTGACATACAACTCATTAAAAGTGTTCAAGGCATTTTAATTTCACAATTTCATATGCGAAATACTTTCTTACGCTACACTGAAATTTGGTGAATTGTAACAGTAATCTAGTTACATTTCTAAAGCCACTCGTAACTTAGAGCAATCTGATATGCTTTGATTTTCAAAATTATGTGGGCAAGACAATCGTGTTGCTTTAGCCCAGACATCAGTGCTACGAATTCGCACTTCCTAAGCCTATACAAAGAGTAGAGTACTAAAACAAAACGCAAATGTGCAAATATATTTTTCCGCAACGTTCATCAATCGCAGTACACCTGAAAAATACAAAATATTTAAAATATAATTGGAGTAATATAGTTAGCTATTTTTTTGTATATCTGCAACTGTAAGCATTTAAGTTTCTAAGAATGAGACTGCTTGAACTCAAGTTACGGCAAGTACAAACCATTTACTTGTTCAGAATATTTTCGGTCCTGATGTAAACGTAGACGGTAGACTACAACCACGGCAGACAGAATAACGCCAAAGGAACCAATATCGAGACGCACCCTCTCTGTTAATTATTTAGTTTTTCTTTCTCCAATATTACTGGCGACGATGACTTCATTTCGGGGAAGCTTTCCGGTTTTGCAGCGAGTCTGGAGAGTATCGCATTTCGCTGGGCGGTAACCGCGCGTGCCTAAAATCGGCGCACCAAGCCCAACCCGCCTTCCCCGAGAAAGGTTCGTGTAAAGACCCAATAACAATCTGAGAGCCGAAATGGAGCGCGGAGAACAGAACCCTAAGGTCTCTATGGGGACGCCAACGACGTCGTCGCCGCTACACAACACAGCGAGGTCCACGGAGCAGCTGTAGCGAGCGACGCCGCCGCCACCGCAATTTGCCACATCCCGACTCGTCGTAAAGAAGAGAAAGGACTTTGCGGGACGACATTTGCGGGCCCCAAATCCCCGCAGAGGATCGATAACAGCGGGAGGGGAACTCCGTAGAAGACGACGACGACAACGACGATATCTGGACTCCATTCACTCCTCGGTGACAATAGGAGGGGGAGCTACGAGCCAACTGTATCAGTCCACTGCGGGCTTAGATAGAACCGCCACGCGACGGCGCTGTCCGCTTGAGTCTAGCATGCGAGGAAAGCGTAGTCACGTGATGCGGTGAAGGTGGATGATTGGCTCGGCCGGTACGCAACGTGCACTCCGCTGTGAGATGGGTCGAAGAAAGAGGTAGAGCGCAGTAGGACCGAGACATAGATGACGTGGACCGGAGAAAGAGTCTCGTTCGTGCCCGATGCCATTTGCAGGGCCCCCTTTTTTATCGATGAGTCGTCGGGGGCCGGTCATTTGGCTCTTCTTTCGCTGGCTTCTTCATTCGCCGAGGGAACGACGCCCGCATCTGATCGCCATTCACGGAAGCTACTAAGTGTCCACGTGATGCACTCTTGCCGGATAATATTGCGTTCGGAGCGAGCAAAAGTAGCGATCAAACAGGTATCCAAAGCTGAAATTCAAATCTTCGTTCAATGAGTGCTCATTCCCTCGAATATATTCGTCGCAGAAATGCTGGCGAAAAAGGCGAGCGGACGCCAGGGGTCGCTGAATGTCCGGCTGGAAGGCGACCTGCAGCAGAACAGGCGCGTGCCGCATCCAACTCTGCAGCTGTTTCACCGCCAGGATCGCGACAGGCATCAGCATGACGCTTCAATGGCCTCGTAGGGCGGAAATCGAGGGACTAGTTTTGAGGACGCGGTAGTCACACACCAACACAACCGCTGGAGACATGCTTCAGTCATCGTAGTTATTCACGAACACAATGTTTAGAAACAAGCCCGCTTTGTCTATACCGAATGCAGGTGTGAGCACTGCGCGTGCGCAGAAACCAAAATCGGAAGGAGTGAAGCGTTTGAGCATGCGCAGTACCGACAGCAGCGCCACCGCAATGGCGTGACCTCAGTGAGTTGAGTTGGTCCATGCTTCGTTTCACACTAAGTCCGAGCGCAGCCGATGCTACGCTCCGATGGGGAAAATCAAGGAGCTCCAAACACGCATCGTCACGACCCTCGTTAGATCTGTGGGTTTTCTCTGACCGACCAAACCAATCACACACTCACTGCGCGTGATTTCTTCAGACGATCATATGAAACGTAAAAACGACAATGAGCGTTGGGGCGACGTACATTCGGCACTGCGTGAATGGCTGCGTCAGATGGTATACCATCGGCTATGGTCGCTCTTTATTGTGAAACGGAGTCGAGAGGACGAAAGAAGCTAAACCCAGCTCCGCGGCACTCACTGGTGGCAGTGACGTTCGGCAAAAATCGTCCATTCACGGGGAACCGTTACGCGTTACCGAGCCTGACGTCGTGTCAAACCTACTTAGAAATTAACGTGATCCCGACGTGTGTTTTTCGGTCTTCCTACTTCCCTCTTTTTCCCTATAATCTGTTGTCCCCCTATTCCCCTTTTTGCGACCTAGATATCCAAAACCTCATTCCAGCTCTCCGTCACGACCGGCATCCGATAGACATGCAACCCGGTGAACGCGGTTTGTAAATGGTACGGTCGGTCGAGTGAGACAGAAACGTCATTTGCGACGCGCCCGGCCCAGTGACAGCCTTTGCGACCTTGTTCGGCGCAAAAGAATATATCACGACGCGCTTGGACGGGGCCGAGTTATACATTCGAGTCGAGCACTCAATTTATAAACCAACGCACATAAAAAACAGCATGTTTTATGTGCGTTGGTTATATATATATATATATATATATATATATATATATATATCGCCGTCGAGCATACCTCACAGAAGTAATGAAGGCCGCGCACGCATTTAGGACTACTTCGATCGGAGCTTTATACGTGTGCGGGTGCACAAGATTAATGCTATATTTGAGCGACCAATAGGTCCGTAGTAACATTAATCGACCGGTTTCACGGAACGGTTCTGCAAATAAGTGCTCCCATTAAAATAACGCACCGATGCATCATACGAAAACGTACCAGAGCGCTCAGTCGGCTACCGTGTACATTCATATACTACTACTTTCTGGCGACACTATTTCCCGCTGTGCTGAACCAAAAACGACCCTTTCGTCTCCCAGCATGGTGAGCATGTTGCGTTGTGAAGCTGGATTTTCAGGAACTGCACATTTTACTTTCCTTTTTTATTGCTTATCCGTAGATATTTTGGTAATATTTATTTTGCATATATTTCTCATAGTACTGATCGCTCAATTGGAGCAGTACGGACTGACCCTACAGCTTATAATATCTCCACTTTTATAATTTATGCTCTCTCTCTTTCCTTGTGTTCAGACGCACCTTATAGGTCCTGCAAAATTAGCAGTGTTGTCGTGTTCGCCGCTGTGTTAATTTTTTCTGTAACGTGTAACATGAAATGCGTGTCGCCCGAATGTAAAGCTGGCTTTCATACAGACCAAGCTCTTCTCGGGAATAGAAACGCAGCACCTCAGAGATCCTCGAGCACTCGTGACGTCTCTTGACTTACTCCGCGTAAAGATTTGTCTTTCATAGATAAGTACAAGTTGCGAAGGCGAGTTTCGAAAGTGCATAGATGCAGAAGGGTTTATAGCCCTTCACTTTTTTTCGTAAATGCCAAAGTGCCGCCATAACAAGGGAAAGCAAGCAGCCGCAGAGTAATGCGGACGCTTACTTCGAATACCAAGAATCGCGACGTCGATTCAAAGCGAGAAGGTAAGTTAGAAATAAACCGTGAGATTTCATTGTATTCTCCCGGATAGTAATAAAGCCTAAAAAAGACGTCACAAGTAAGTGCGCATTTTATGATAGATGGCAGGAGTAACAAGAGGGCATGTTACAATTTTTCCGTTGCTTTTGCTGCAAGCTCGACGAGTGACGGATTATCAGATTGCCTGTAAAATTGCTATAGCAGGAACACGATAATACATGGATGTTAGCGTTTTATACGCCATCGACTTTGTACAGATGTTTGTGTATCTTTTGTTTGTACACAGCGCGCGATAATTTTATTTTGTGACAACAACGTACGATGCAAATTATTCCAGTGGTTTCCGTTTTACCCCAGGAAAACGTCACCAGGGCGGCGGCTCGCAATGGATTCCACAGACTAGCGTCTGTCGAGCAACAAAACAAAGCGCAAACGCAAAATAGCAGGTCCTCCTTTTTTGAGAAATGGCGTACTCAGAGCGGTACCCGCGAGGTTTCGCCCATTCTTCTGGAAAAACGCTGGTGCTAGCCGCAACGGAAACGATGCATTTCCATACGAATTCGACCACGAAATGGAACATTCGAATGGTTCTATATTTGTGCGCGGCGCAGTCCTCGTTTCGGTTGAAAAACGGGATATGGGGCGCTGGGGTCATCCATGTACGGGCTCTTTTCGACACCAAGGCAAGGTGGGAAGGGGGGGGGGGGAGGGGGGTTTGCTATGCGGAGCACAGGTTCGCCTGCTTCTCGCCCGGTGGCTGCAGTGATGTCAAAACGCCGAGCTCCGATTGGTTCTGAGAAGAAGGATAGTGGGTAAACGTTAGTACTAGCTGCATGGCTAGCTGCTTTAAGGTCCACCCACTACCTTTTAAATCAGAGCCAATCAGAGCTCGGCGTTCTGACTTCACCGCAACCCCTGCGTAGGAAACAGACGAACGTACGCTCCACATTATACTGAGGCGTGGTAGTCGGGGCAAAAATCAGCGGGAGTAGAGGTATCTTAATATGAAATGAATATGTGTTTGTTTAAAGTAAAGATATTTGGAGAGCCTATTTGGGGAAAAACGTAATTCAATTGGAGGCCCCAAAACTTGGCGTCTCCCGACCAGCTTAAGGTGTGCCGTTGCGCATGCACTGTGAGACGCCCTGAGCTGCCCAGAGGACTCAAAGTGTTGGGGCCCTCTATTCTGAAACTTTCTAATGAGGTAGAAAGGAAGTAAAAAAACACAAACAAAAATTTATAACGTAGTACACCGTCTTTTTTTTTAATATGTATAGGAGAGTTGGAGAGACAAGAAAATCAATTTGCCCCCAAAAGGATAATTTCATACGATTCGATAAAGAAGAAATTAGAGCAAAAAAATCAATTACCCCTCAAAAGATACAGAAAGGATAAATTTGCAGAATAACTAAAACTAATATAAACAAAATTTCAAGGAAATTCAACGCAAACATTTTCTTGCTTCGAAATCAGTTTCTGCAAGAAGACGTCCAAGACGGCATCCGTCCCTCAATAAAACCTTTTGTCTTCTTCTTTGTTTCTTTCTTTATTTATTTCTCTCTCTCTCTCTCTTACTGTTTCTTAATACACGCATGCGGTTAAAGTAATCATATAAAAGCTACAAGTTTCACTTTTCTACATATATATCTGCGACATCGTTTTGTTCCCGATTCTCACCCGCATGCAAGAATATTAAAAGAAAACAGATAAACAACAACTGATTACTCTCTCTTCAAGAATAAACAAACTATTGCGAGAATTTCCTCAGGAATTCCAACTACGCTTGGTGTCATGGATGCAGTAACCAAAGTTTTTCTTTTTATTAAGAACCCTATCAAGTACGTTGATGTACAAGCGAAGAAAGTTATAGCAGCGCCGATGGGGAGGTTTTCCTCTCGGTAGCGATCACGCGCGACTGCTTTCTCGGAGATGTGCCGCGTTAGCCCTAATCGGCGCGTCTCCCGGGCAAGCGCCGGCCACCGTGTCCCAACAGGAGCGGACGTGCACAGCGTCGCGAACCTCTCGACATGCTCGGACGATCTCCAGAAACTGGCGGGGCACGATGAGGGTTGGCGAGCAACGTTCATAACCAGGAATGTGCGCTGGCAAACTTAGGGGATCGGACTTGAAGTAAGTCGACAACAAAGTTACGGTGACAAGTTACGTGCGAGTTGAAATAAATACGTGAGAAGCATGCCTGTTATCGAAGCGAAAAAGCGGAAAGGAGACGGGTGTTGCTGCGCGTAAAATAATGTTCGCACCATTAACGAAACATTGAGCGACGCACTTTCATATCATACTTGGAGGCCATATTTTACGTGTATTATATACTGAAGGAATAATTTTATACTGAGACAGAACACCTAGACAGCAGACCATAGAAAATGACGGAGAATACACAAAGCGACAAACACGCCAGTGCTGACGAATAAAACGGTTAAGAATAAACTGAAATAATTCACAGTCCTCCGAGAAGCGATAAAAAAACCCATATGTTTATTTTATCGCTTCACGCACTAGCAGCGTCATGTGCACACCCAAACCGTGCCTTCTTCATGGTAGGCCTCATCCGGTTGTAAATATGTTACACCGTTCTTTTTAAAGCACCGAATAAATTTGTCTTTGTTCGTTCAAAATAAACTAATTAAAAAAAAAGATTTACTGGAGATGAAAAAAATGCAACCCGTCCGTCACTCCAAGAAGGGTGCTTCCCCGCAGAGGTCCTTCATATGTGGGGAAGCCGCCCTTAGAAACGGGGTGGGGGAGGCGGCGCGTGTTTCTGGATTCGCGCCTCTGCATGCGCCGCAGTTCGCAAGGTGCGCGCACGGTGCTTCGGGAGTGTATAATTATATAATCCCTGACAAGATGAGAACAACACGGGGATGGGGGGAGGGGGGACCTTTATTTGTCCCCAGCGCGAGCTTCGTATGCCTTTGATAACGCTTCAACATCGCGCGCACCACGAGCGCTTGACCGCAACCGAAGCACGACAGAATACATGGAGTACGTGCTAAAGGTCGGGCTTCCAAAGGACACGCCCTGCCGTTCTTAGTCTGTCAGTGAACATATAGACGCAGTGACTTGTATATAATGAAAAAACAATGGTATCAGAACTTTGCAAGCATTGGTTTGCACCTTCAGCGTCACTTCAGTGCACTAGTGACACTGAGAGGTCCAAGCATAGAAACGCGAATGAAATCAAAGCAAAAAAAAGGAACTTCGACGATCTGATTGATTTATGGCGAAACGGCGGCCTGTCCTTGATAAATGGCAACACCCATTCAACGTTGCAAATGAGCAATTGAAATATTCCAATACGACTCAACATCGTGCTGTACTATGGTCTATTGAACGTTCACTGCGCGGTTGTAATTACACGATCGTGCGACGATACGATTAACCATCCACATTGTTACTGAAAAACAATGGGAATTGAGCCACGAATCCCTGGTTTCTGTGGCACGCATCCGTGCGCTCGGAACTGCGGTAGGTTAACATACTCGGCAACGATTCCTCCTCACGACATCGCCCATTTCATGACCGCAAAGCACGTCGTCAACATGTGTACGTAAACGAGAAAAAAACAGACGCCTCATTCCTTTCTTCAAACGTAACAAGACAAAACTAGTATGTTCAAAATCGAAGCGCCTACATCTCCCGGAATATATGGTTGAAGTGAAAATCTTGTACTATAGGGAAGTTTTTCTTAACCCCGGTTGAAATGACACATTTCATAAGCAACAAAAGCAAAATTCGTTACTATAGCCAAGCATAAAAGCACCGAAGATATATGCCAGCCACCTTCCAGATGGTGTAACTCACATTAAGACAAGCCAGTCAACAGTATAGCTAGAAACCACCCGTATGACTATCCCGATAAAACGCACTAACACTTCTCGAGGCCGTCCTCCCATGGAAAGGGCGACGAGATCCCTCTCACGCTCTGCTCCGTTGCCCGCAGAAAGCGCACAGCGAAGCCAGCCTCGTGAGACACTGGCGTCAAACTCAAACTCGTTGCCGCGACGCCACTTCGCCGCAATTAAAGCGGAGGGGCTTTAGGAAAAGACCGGGGAGGGACAGATTCAATTAGGGAAGCCTCTCCGGCGAGAGTCCGAGGTGCCGAGAAACGGATTAGAGCACCCCCGTTACCGCCAAACAAAGCAAACCCAGGGGTCACCGTCCATTAGGAAGGGCCCGATGCCGGCCTTCTGGGAACGGTCGGGGTGTCCCGGGCGTGTGGCGGACACGCGCCGGGCGCGGCGCGACACGTAGAGTCACGTCGCAATGGGACGGTCATTGATCGGCCAGAGGGACCGTTCCGGAACACCTCTCAAACGAGCGGTCACCGTGGCCGTCGATACGCTGCCAAGCGGAATCCGTGACCGGTGGCGGAATGTAGCACCGGTGACTTTATCGGGGAAGATGGTCCCCGATTTGCGCGATTCCTCGATCTTGAAAGAGGGCCCGTGATGGGGAGTTAGAAACTGTCTTTTTTTTTTCGTTTATTAGGGGCTTTTCGTAGATTGTGCACTGCGAAATGCGGGCTCAGTCGGTGCTCCGACTAAGAGCGCGACCTCACGCAAACAACGCAAAGCTTTTCCGAACGACCAACAAAAAGTAGATATTTCCTTACCCGTTTCTGCCGACCGTCCGACGAAAACGGTGCGACTACCAGACCATGTTACACTACGAAAAATACGAAAGTACTTTAGTTGTACATGAAAAACTGATCATCAACAGAATGCGTTTTGGGGTCAGCGAACTTTAGTGCACTCGTTTATGTATACGGAGCGTGATGCTGCCAGTTCCGACGCCAATGCATAATGCGTAGGTATGGCAATTTTGGCACCATGCGTATGCCATACATCTGAAACGCTTTTCCGTTCCGCTTTCGCTCTCTCTTTTGCGTCTTACGATTTGACAAAGTAACCCTTTGCCAAAAACGTATCCTGCATTAAAAGGTAGGAGAGCACCTCTACCCGTTACCGAGTCTTAAAAGGAACGCGTTATTTACCGTTCAAAGAACTCGTTTCTTTTCTCCGATCTTTTGTCTTGGAACAACCGCGGTGGCCGATGCGAAGCTCACATATATGCGCCGCATTTTACGCATTTTACGTGCCGTGAGTGGACAGGCCTTTACAGGTAACGTTTTGCGTGCCCCGGGTTGGCCCATTGCGATCCTTAGGGGTCCTGATGAAGTCCTGCCTGAAAGCAAGACTTTGTGGAACACGCTGACACGCTGCACTGCAAGACTCGGGCAGGTTCAAGGAGTCCCGATAAATGCCATTTAGCAAAAATTAAAAAAGAATAGTTATTTAAGTAGCCATCCAGCTGCCATAAAGAAGAAAACAAAAATAAGACGAACGCAGACGACGTTGACAGAAAGACCTTAACAAGAAACCACCAACAGGCCTCACGGTAACGACTGACATATCGTTAGGGGCAGCTTTCTCAGCTAAGTACCTTCAGCTACTTCTTCAGCGAAGCTCCGAAGAAGCAAGCTACAGCGTGTTGACGAAACATTGTTCGTCCGTCGTGGTAAATAAGCTTACAATTCTCCGTTAACCTCAGCTAATCTCCAAAACAGCTGCCCCTTTAAGCTGCTGTAAAACACTGCCAATACATACTACAAAAGCAAAGTCTGAAGACACTTTAAGAGGCGTGTTTCTTTAATGTATGATTGTACTGTCACGTCATTCAAGAAACCGTCTGCAGAGATGTTCAAAGCACAGATACGTACACGAAGCAAACATACTTAGAACATACCTAAGACATGTCCGCCGACAATTCTGCCATCATGTCCGCGGCAAACACCGTGCACCCCTTACAAAAATTATCAATGAGTTTTAATTGAATTTCTAATGTATTCTTATGGAATACATAAGAAACTCAATAGAAACTCATTGGTAATTACTAATTTTGTAAGCGTGACTTTTTATGTGATGTTTGAGCAATCCGACTGCGGCTTCAGGGATAACACATGCCACAGCAGTTCCTTCCCCAGAGGTGCTAAGTCGAACTAGCAGTTTATTTTTTTTAAAGATTTTAAACATTAAGTTGAGTGACGTATCGTGTTTCTACGGAACGCGACCACAAGCTAGGAACCGTTGAATTTGCACCTCTTAAAAAATAAAATGATTAAAAGGAAAGATCGAGCGAGGCCAGAAGACGCGCCGTAATAATGCGGTTGCATAGAAAACGCGAGGTCACGATGGAGGTAATTACGGGTTCTAAAGCCCGTCTCGGCCGCGTTAAAAATAATCGATTGTGGCGTTGTACCAGAGGGTAGAGTCGGAGGTTGCGAGGCTGGTGTTCTTCTCGGTCAACGAACCTTACGTGTATTTGAAATTTATAGCTTTTTTTTTTGTTTTTCCTGGCTCGTATATTTTCTTACATGAGGATTGAGGCCGATCCACGGGCCCAACGCTGCAACAGGCATGTGCAAAAGGGGCGGTCCATGGGACCGCCCCCCCCCAATCTTCGATTTTGCGGGACCTCCTCCCCCTCCCCTCATACGGCATTTTGTCATGGCAACCCCCCCCCCCCCCGAGAACAAAATCCTGGCTACGTGCGGCGCAATGTGCAATATCGCGTGCAGTTCCCAACGCTAGCGCACCTCGTGCGTTTGTTTGCCCCCTCAACGCGCCCACGTGCTTTTGTTTCCCCCCGAACTCGGCCAATGACAGGCGCTCAACTTGGCTGCCACGTCATCGCGCGTTCTCTACGCCTCGCTCAATGTCGCCCTTTGATCGGCGTGCTCCTCCTCGCGTTCCGATGCGCCAGAGACGCATTTCGGAACACTTGCTCGCCGTATAAGTTGACCAAGCACTGTGTCATTATTGATGCATTTTCATGCGTGTCTGCGAGTGTGGGGAGCGGGGAGGGGGCGGGGAAATAAGCTCCGCACCAAGGTTTAAGGTAATTTTTGTATGAATGGTTCCTAAATTTGTTTTCGTTAAAGGACAGTCTTTTGATCATACTTGAAGTGTTTTGCCATTTCATAGAAAAGTTAATAAGCTAAGATATTTTCTTCATGTTTTCTAGATCAATTTTGTGTCAAAAAAGGATGTTTCTTTTTTATATATACCTGGATAAACTCTGGCAGTACATATTCGAGTGATTTTTGCACACATCTCTTCGGCAGCAGAAAACATGAGCCATCACTTCCATTTATAAGCTGACTCGACCTATAGGACGCTTTGCGGAAGCTGTGTATGGGCGCTGCCATAACCGAAGTTCAGTTTTTCTTTCCAATTCATTTTGTACGCCTTAATTCCTCCTACCCACAACGGGACACGTTTTTGGCTTTTAGATTCTACCGTGTCCTTCCGTCCAGCGTGGGCCTTGGAGAGACTCGTCAACGCCCGCTTCAGTGGCGCGGCATCTCAGCGGGACATGTTTTGGCTTTTAGATTCTAGCGTGTCCTTCTGTCCAGCGTTGGCCTTTGAGGAGACTTCGTCAACGCCCGCTTCAGTGGCGCGGCATCTCAACGGGACATGTTTTTGGCTTTTAGATTCTAGCGTGTCCTTCTGTCCAGCGTTGGCCTTTGAGGAGACTCGTCAACGCCCGCTTCAGTGGCGCGGCATCTCAACGGGACATGTTTTTGGCTTTTAGATTCTAGCGTGTCCTTCTGTCCAGCGTTGGCCTTTGAGGAGACTCGTCAACGCTCCGCTTCAGTGGCGCGGCATCTGAACGGGACATGTTTTTGGCTTTTAGATTCTAGCGTGTCCTTCTGTCCAGCGTTGGCCTTTGAGGAGACTTCCGTCAACGCCCGCTTCAGTGGCGCGGCATCTCAACGGGACATGTTTTTGGCTTTTAGATTCTAGCGTGTCCTTCTGTCCAGCGTTGGCCTTTGAGGAGACTCGTCAACGCCCGCTTCCAGTGGCGCGGCATCTCAACGGACATGTTTTTGGCCTTTTAGATTCTAGCGTGTCCTTCTGTCCAGCGTTGGCCTTTGAGGAGACTCGTCAACGCCCGCTTCAGTGGCGCGGCATCTCAACGGGACATGTTTTTGGCTTTTAGATTCTAGCGTGTCCTTCTGTCCAGCGTTGGCCTTTGAGGAGACTCGTCAACGCCCGCTTCAGTGGCGCGGCATCTCAACGGGACATGTTTTTGGCTTTTAGATTCTAGCGTGTCCTTCTGTCCAGCGTTGGCCTTTGAGGAGACTCGTCAACGCCCGCTTCAGTGGCGCGGCATCTCAACGGGACATGTTTTTGGCTTTTAGATTCTAGCGTGTCCTTCTGTCCAGCGTTGGCCTTTGAGGAGACTCGTCAACGCCCGCTTCAGTGGCGCGGCATCTCAACGGGACATGTTTTTGGCTTTTAGATTCTAGCGTGTCCTTCTGTCCAGCGTTGGCCTTTGAGGAGACTCGTCAACGCCCGCTTCAGTGGCGCGGCATCTCAACGGGACATGTTTTTGGCTTTTAGATTCTAGCGTGTCCTTCTGTCCAGCGTTGGCCTTTGAGGAGACTCGTCAACGCCCGCTTCAGTGGCGCGGCATCTCAACGGGACATGTTTTTGGCTTTTAGATTCTAGCGTGTCCTTCTGTCCAGCGTTGGCCTTTGAGGAGACTCGTCAACGCCCGCTTCAGTGGCGCGGCATCTCAACGGGACATGTTTTTGGCTTTTAGATTCTAGCGTGTCCTTCTGTCCAGCGTTGGCCTTTGAGGAGACTCGTCAACGCCCGCTTCAGTGGCGCGGCATCTCAACGGGACATGTTTTTGGCTTTTAGATTCTAGCGTGTCCTTCTGTCCAGCGTTGGCCTTTGAGGAGACTCGTCAACGCCCGCTTCAGTGGCGCGGCATCTCAACGGGACATGTTTTTGGCTTTTAGATTCTAGCGTGTCCTTCTGTCCAGCGTTGGCCTTTGAGGAGACTCGTCAACGCCCGCTTCAGTGGCGCGGCATCTCAACGGGACATGTTTTTGGCTTTTAGATTCTAGCGTGTCCTTCTGTCCAGCGTTGGCCTTTGAGGAGACTCGTCAACGCCCGCTTCAGTGGCGCGGCATCTCAACGGGACATGTTTTTGGCTTTTAGATTCTAGCGTGTCCTTCTGTCCAGCGTTGGCCTTTGAGGAGACTCGTCAACGCCCGCTTCAGTGGCGCGGCATCTCAACGGGACATGTTTTTGGCTTTTAGATTCTAGCGTGTCCTTCTGTCCAGCGTTGGCCTTTGAGGAGACTCGTCAACGCCCGCTTCAGTGGCGCGGCATCTCAACGGGACATGTTTTTGGCTTTTAGATTCTAGCGTGTCCTTCTGTCCAGCGTTGGCCTTTGAGGAGACTCGTCAACGCCCGCTTCAGTGGCGCGGCATCTCAACGGGACATGTTTTTGGCTTTTAGATTCTAGCGTGTCCTTCTGTCCAGCGTTGGCCTTTGAGGAGACTCGTCAACGCCCGCTTCAGTGGCGCGGCATCTCAACGGGACATGTTTTTGGCTTTTAGATTCTAGCGTGTCCTTCTGTCCAGCGTTGGCCTTTGAGGAGACTCGTCAACGCCCGCTTCAGTGGCGCGGCATCTCAACGGGACATGTTTTTGGCTTTTAGATTCTAGCGTGTCCTTCTGTCCAGCGTTGGCCTTTGAGGAGACTCGTCAACGCCCGCTTCAGTGGCGCGGCATCTCAACGGGACATGTTTTTGGCTTTTAGATTCTAGCGTGTCCTTCTGTCCAGCGTTGGCCTTTGAGGAGACTCGTCAACGCCCGCTTCAGTGGCGCGGCATCTCAACGGGACATGTTTTTGGCTTTTAGATTCTAGCGTGTCCTTCTGTCCAGCGTTGGCCTTTGAGGAGACTCGTCAACGCCCGCTTCAGTGGCGCGGCATCTCAACGGGACATGTTTTTGGCTTTTAGATTCTAGCGTGTCCTTCTGTCCAGCGTTGGCCTTTGAGGAGACTCGTCAACGCCCGCTTCAGTGGCGCGGCATCTCAACGGGACATGTTTTTGGCTTTTAGATTCTAGCGTGTCCTTCTGTCCAGCGTTGGCCTTTGAGGAGACTCGTCAACGCCCGCTTCAGTGGCGCGGCATCTCAACGGGACATGTTTTTGGCTTTTAGATTCTAGCGTGTCCTTCTGTCCAGCGTTGGCCTTTGAGGAGACTCGTCAACGCCCGCTTCAGTGGCGCGGCATCTCAACGGGACATGTTTTTTGGCTTTTAGATTCTAGCGTGTCCTTCTGTCCAGCGTTGGCCTTTGAGGAGACTCGTCAACGCCCGCTTCAGTGGCGCGGCATCTCAACGGGACATGTTTTTGGCTTTTAGATTCTAGCGTGTCCTTCTGTCCAGCGTTGGCCTTTGAGGAGACTCGTCAACGCCCGCTTCAGTGGCGCGGCATCTCAACGGGACATGTTTTTGGCTTTTAGATTCTAGCGTGTCCTTCTGTCCAGCGTTGGCCTTTGAGGAGACTTCGTCAACGCCCGCTTCAGTGGCGCGGCATCTCAACGGGACATGTTTTTGGCTTTTAGATTCTAGCGTGTCCTTCTGTCCAGCGTTGGCCTTTGAGGAGACTCGTCAACGCCCGCTTCAGTGGCGCGGCATCTCAACGGGACATGTTTTTGGCTTTTAGATTCTAGCGTGTCCTTCTGTCCAGCGTTGGCCTTTGAGGAGACTCGTCAACGCCCGCTTCAGTGGCGCGGCATCTCAACGGGACATGTTTTTGGCTTTTAGATTCTAGCGTGTCCTTCTGTCCAGCGTTGGCCTTTGAGGAGACTCGTCAACGCCCGCTTCAGTGGCGCGGCATCTCAACGGGACATGTTTTTGGCTTTTAGATTCTAGCGTGTCCTTCTGTCCAGCGTTGGCCTTTGAGGAGACTCGTCAACGCCCGCTTCAGTGGCGCGGCATCTCAACGGGACATGTTTTTGGCTTTTAGATTCTAGCGTGTCCTTCTGTCCAGCGTTGGCCTTTGAGGAGACTTCGTCAACGCCCGCTTCAGTGGCGCGGCATCTCAACGGGACATGTTTTTGGCTTTTAGATTCTAGCGTGTCCTTCTGTCCAGCGTTGGCCTTTGAGGAGACTCGTCAACGCCCGCTTCAGTGGCGCGGCATCTCAACGGGACATGTTTTTGGCTTTTAGATTCTAGCGTGTCCTTCTGTCCAGCGTTGGCCTTTGAGGAGACTCGTCAACGCCCGCTTCAGTGGCGCGGCATCTCAACGGGACATGTTTTTGGCTTTTAGATTCTAGCGTGTCCTTCTGTCCAGCGTTGGCCTTTGAGGAGACTCGTCAACGCCCGCTTCAGTGGCGCGGCATCTCAACGGGACATGTTTTTGGCTTTTAGATTCATGAGCGTGTCCTTCTGTCCAGCGTTGGCCTTTGAGGAGACTCGTCAACGCCCGCTTCAGTGGCGCGGCATCTCAACGGGACATGTTTTTGGCTTTTAGATTCTAGCGTGTCCTTCTGTCCAGCGTTGGCCTTTGAGGAGACTCGTCAACGCCCGCTTCAGTGGCGCGGCATCTCAACGGGACATGTTTTTGGCCTTTAGATTCTAGCGTGTCCTTCTGTCCAGCGTTGGTCTTTGAGGAGACTCGTCAACGCCCGCTTCAGTGGCGCGGCATCTCAACGGGACATGTTTTTGGGTTTTAGATTCTAGCGTGTCCTTCTGTCCAGCGTTGGCCTTTGAGGAGACTCGTCAACGCCCGCTTCAGTGGCGCGGCATCTCAACGGGACATGTTTTTGGCTTTTAGATTCTAGCGTGTCCTTCTGTCCAGCGTTGGCCTTTGAGGAGACTCGTCAACGCCCGCTTCAGTGGCGCGGCATCTCAACGGGACATATTTTTGGCTTTTAGATTCTAGCGTGTCCTTCTGTCCAGCGTTGGCCTTTGAGGAGACTCGTCAACGCCCGCTTCAGTGGCGCGGCATCTCAACGGGACATGTTTTTGGCTTTTAGATTCTAGCGTGTCCTTCTGTCCAGCGTTGGCCTTTGAGGAGACTCGTCAACGCCCGCTTCAGTGGCGCGGCATCTCAACGGGACATGTTTTTGGCTTTTAGATTCTAGCGTGTCCTTCTGTCCAGCGTTGGCCTTTGAGGAGACTCGTCAACGCCCGCTTCAGTGGCGCGGCATCTCAACGAGACATGTTTTTGGCTTTTAGATTCTAGCGTGTCCTTCTGTCCAGCGTTGGCCTTTGAGGAGACTCGTCAACGCCCGCTTCAGTGGCGCGGCATCTCAAAGTCAAATTTGGGGGTTTTACGTGCCAAACCTACGACGGGCATCTGGCACGCCCCAGCGGAGGACTGAGGATTAATTTGGACCACCTGGGGATCTTTTGACGTGCAACCGAAAGCTCGGTTACACGGCGCCTTCTCCGCAATAAGCCTCCGTCAGATTGCGGGCACCTCGGCCGGGATTCGAACCCACCACATGGGGATCCGTAGGCCAGCGCTCTCGCCTCGGAGCGGCGCGGCATCTCAACGGGACATGTTTTTGGCTTTTAGATTCTAGCGTGTCCTTCTGTCCAGCGTTGGCCTTTGAGAAGACTCGTCAACGCCCGCTTCAGTGGCGCGGCATCTCAACGGGACATGTTTTTGGCTTTTAGATTCTAGCGTGTCCTTCTGTCCAGCGTTGGCCTTTGAGGAGACTCGTCAACGCCCGCTTCAGTGGCGCGGCATCTCAACGGGACATGTTTTTGGCTTTTAGATTCTAGCGTGTCCTTCTGTCCAGCGTTGGCCTTTGAGGAGACTCGTCAACGCCCGCTTCAGTGGCGCGGCATCTCAGCAGGACATGTTTTTGGCTTTTAGATTCTAGCGTGTCCTTCTGTCCAGCGTTGGCCTTTGAGGAGACTCGTCAACGCCCGCTTCAGTGGCGCGGCATCTCAACGGGACATGTTTTTGGCTTTTAGATTCTAGCGTGTCCTTCTGTCCAGCGTTGGCCTTTGAGGAGACTCGTCAACGCCCGCTTCAGTGGCGCGGCATCTCAACGGGACATGTTTTTGGCTTTTAGATTCTACCGTGTCCTTCCGTCCAGCGTTGGCCTTTGGGGAGACTCGTCAACGTCCGCTTCAGTGGCGCGGCATCTCAGTAAGACGAGAGAAGGTCAACAATCTGTTGTGACAAGTGTCTATACATGCTTCCAGATAGAGCTCTGTCTCAACCTCGGGACACGGGCAACGAGCCACCGTAGAATACGTTCGTCGACCCAACTCTCCCGGTTTGACCACCGACTACACGAAAAAATGCCAGCGAACGCTCTCTCCCGCGTCAAACAGCGAAACCAAAGGGGGTCACACGGAAGGAAACGGTTGCGTGGACAAGAGTACAGAGCCGAAGGTTCGCTGCAATTTAATCGCGGCGCTCGAAGAAGGGCGCGAGTCTCGGGGACCGAGAGGGTCCCGCGAGAGAACACGCCCCACGAGGACTCGGCCAGCCCAGCGGAGCCAGCCTCGCGTGCGCGATAGGCAGCGCAAACGGAGCAGAGCGTGAAATTAAAGTGCCACTCGTCCCCGCGACGAGCGGGAAAGATTTACAACTCGGCGACGCGCGGGTGGGCAAAGAAATTAGCAATTCTCCCCCGCCCGCCCGGCAGCACGCGTGCTTGTCGAGCGCCATGTTACCCGCCTCGCTTTTGTGTGTTGCTGCGCGGCGCGTAAGAACCGGGTATTAAGAGAATGAATTGCTGTTTCGGCCCCTAAAACGGTTTGCGGAGAGGCGACCTGTCTTCTCCGACGCCCGAGAACGAGCTCGCAAGAAGTCACTACGAGTGCGGCCTCCCCTCGGATTCTATCGCTCTGTTCATTTCCGTCAAATGGAAGAAAAAAAAGTTTTTTTTTTATTTTTAATTTATCGTCATAATTATTATTATTATTATTATATTATTTTATTTTTTTACTGGAAAACTACACTTTTTTATTGTTCCGAGTATCCCCTTTTTGTATTGTTCAGAGGCTACGCGCAGAGTTAATAAGGAACTTTAGTAAATCGCTATAATTACTCCGATAACGGTAGCCGATGACGATGCGATGCATGGGTAAAGGCGTCGGCGGAGTATCGGGGATTGTTAGCGGAGTTATTGGAACTACCTATACTAAACCTCGTTCTCGATCGAGGTGCAGGACCCGGTGCCCTCTTTATGTGAAAAACGTTTGAATTCCTGTCGCTTATCACAGATTTCTATAAAAGCCTGCGAGGCTGCGCGAGTGAAAATATAAAATACAGGTAGCGTCGCTGAGGTCACTCTGTGTGGTCAATCGTTTAGACTGCGCGTTGTCTAGCGTAAATGTTCCAGATAAGCCTACGTGAATACGCGGCATAATAGTCTTTTCATGCTCGTTGAGCGTTAAAGGTACTGAATACACAACGCAAAAGAACCCCACGCCTTGTTCGCCGCTGTGATCTGATTTATGCGGATCATCGATTTGCCTGTTTTCGAGCAGACGCGAAAGATAGCGCCACCCTTGTTTAGTTTGTGATGTTGGCCGATATATACATAAACCACGCTTCAGAGTTTCGTTGACGTTTGACAACACCCGAAATAGCTAGAAGTCCTTGCATATCTGCTTGAATTGATAAGGGAATGAATACATGCGACTATTTTTTTTATATATTTTAGTGGTGAACTTTTTTATCTATACTCTATAGCTTTCTATACAACTAAATTGTACGGCAAATTACCAGGCAATTGTGTTGCTTACGTGAAACATTCTAGCACCACGTGCCATCATGTCATGTGACATAAATGTTTCCGCTAGATTTAGTGGGGAAACTGCATTTGTGTATAGGTCACGCGACATGAATTCATGTGACGTCATTCCCCCCCCCCCGAAATTTAGCGAGGAAACCGAATTGGCGTTGAGGTCGTGCGACGTCAATTTTCCCGTTAAATCTAGCGGGCAAAATAAATTGTGTATAGGTCACGTGACACGAAGTCACGTAACGTCATTTTTTCCACTTAGCGGGGAAACTCAATTGGCGTTAAGGTCACACGACGCCGGTTTATACGCTAAATCTAGAGGGGAAACTGAAGTCGTGTGACGTAACAGGAAACGGCTTCACTAAATGCAGCATCACAAAATCCGGAGCAACTAGCCAAAATTACGTTTCACGTTGAAAAAAAAATTTAGAGGAGAGTAAGAGGTGAGGGCGTTCTGTGTCGTCAGAGCACTAAGCTCTAATTGGAAAGATTAGGGGTAGACGCGAAGGCTAACTGCCTTTGTCTCTACCCACTGCCTCCCTCCAATCAGAACGCCGGACGCCGGCGCTTGGCATTCGAACGCTTGACCCCATGCAACGAGCAGACGACGACGCTTTTGTTCCCTCTAACTGCAAGAAAAGCGTGGGGTACAAAAAACGAAGGCTGCCATAGTTACTCACAGCTCAAGAAACGTAGGGCGTGACCTAATAAGTTCACGCTTCTTGCTTCTTGATTGGTCTTTTGGCCTCCATTGTGGCTAAACGCCGCAATCTCATAGGCTGCGGAGTGACAATAAGAGACTCGCAACGCCCCTAGAGTGTCGATGACTTTATTCAACCTTTGCGTCAACCCATTATCCTTCCAGTTAAAGCTCCGCACTCTTATGTTCCCGCAAGCTCTCATCTTCTCCTGTATCCCTCTATCTCTCCGTTTCTTTCCGTATAGGAGATATTCTCGAGTGAGGTCTCGCTTGGAACCATGGAGGTAGGAATAGCAGGAGCAGACATACCGGCTCGAGCAAGCCAAACTATAAAATCCTGAGTGTAGCCGGAAGTAGGGGTCGCGGTGGGTGGGAGCGACGCCAAGGCTGCCCAAAGTCGGACGGATAGCGTCCTTTGGCTTTGGTCATCGTTGGCGGTGAGCCCCTCCCAACCGGAAGTCTCCCCGGTCTCATCCCTTCTGGGGGCTTCATGTCTTCTTCAGAAGCCTCCGACCTCCACGCTTGAAACTAATACAAAGGCTTAAATCTCTACTGACCCCGAGCAAAGCGGCGCCAGCGTCGACCGATCGTCAGGACCTCTTCGACTGCTCGGACAACAGCCCATGGGCGTCGGTACGCGGACACGAGGCAGCGGCATCCGTCGACCGTCGTCTTTCTCAACGTACCGTAATCACAACGGTCGTGCATCGAACAAAAGACACGGAGTTTCTCCGCAGATACGATGACAGAAATCTCCACGGACATTTTTTAAGCATGTTCTAAGAATGCTTGTCCCACACATTTGTGGGCTTCGAGCATGTCCGCATACAGTTTTTGTATGATTAATGAGAGAGGATTCACCTACAAGAAAGAAAAAAACAAGCCTCGGAGAGTGTCGGCAGACTGTCTCGTATATGATGCATAACCCACGGGACCGCAACTTAAACGTGCCGCGCGACGTCGTTCACCTCGTCGGTGGCAGCGCGGATCGGGTTCGCAGCGGCGGAATGAGGAACAACAGCCGGCGCTTGCGGCGGCGGTAAAAAGGAGAGCGGCGGAGAAGTGGCGGGCCGTCGTAAAAGCCGAGCCATGTTTACAAGCCGGCGCAATTAATCACCTCGTTCCGCCGACGGGCATCTTGCTTGGCCCCGAGCGAGGCGACTTCATCGGCGCCGCCGGATTTGAGCGGCGTTGTGTTGTATAGTACGCGCTGGAGTGAGCTAGGAACGCCCGCCCAACTCCGCGTTTCTGGCAGAGTGCGTCGTTGAGAACCGCCGAGTTCATTCATTCCTTTGTTCCCATTGAGACGAACAGGATAACGGAGAGCGCTCGTTGTCGCTTTTATTGTTCTTGCTCCCGTTTTTTTTTATATATATATATTTTCTTTATTTTCGCCTTTAGGCACCATTTGATTGGGACAATTTCGCACGCGCTACTATTACTCTCCCGACGCGCGACAGCAAATCAGTTTCCGTTTGTGTGGAGAGAAATAATATTTAACTTGGCTCTGGTGGTCCGATGGTGCAGGGACTCTCGCGTGATCTGCACACAGTTGTGACCTCTACGTGTAAGCTCCCCTTTTTGTTTTTTAAGGCAAATAATGTTTCGTAACTCTGTGAGCATGGCGATGACACCCCGCGTGTCCTGCTGGAAAACAGACACGCCTTTTGCATTAAAAATTGTTTCTCACAGACCGAAAAACAAAGATGTTTTCTTTCCATCTGACCAATAATAAACTGGTACAGGTCGAGTAACATATACTAAAAAAAAAGAAGAAGAAAAAGCAACGCATGAGACGGCTCAAAGTCAACTTCCCAATATGTATCTCCGTCGACCATCGTCGTAAGATTCCGAGCGGGTGGCTGCCATACCCTCTCCACCTTTTATTTGTACAGCGACGCTTAGCCCCAGGAAGCACGGCCCGGGACACGGGAGAAAGCGACAGTTGCGGGGGAAGCAGCGCATTCCCCTTTATCGTCGGCGAGCTTCGCATTCCTGAGGCATTCCTCGCGCGACGGAAGCACAAGCGCCTTCGGCCTTTCGCCAAAAAAAGAAAGGAAGGTGATCCCAGGACAGCATGACAAGCTTCACGGCGATAGATGGCGCGGAGCGTCTTCGTGGGTATCCCAGGGATACCTGATCGAAACAAAGCGCGTGCTCCTTGCTTTCTTTTCTGTTTTGTTTTTTGTTGTTTTTGATTGCGGCGAAGACGTCAGGCCGCTTGGCAAGCAGTGCGCGCTCGAACGACCGAAGCGCCTCCGACGTTATAATATATGGCGCTCCGTCTCACCTTACGATAATCCACAGCGGACGCTACTAGCAATCCCGGCCAATCCAGCAGTGCCAACATGTCACGTGACTACGCGGCCCGCGCGCCTCTGAGCCCTCCCGAAGGTCACGTGACGGACACGCGATATTGGATTGGCTTGGTTGGCTCGCAGTGTCGCCGGCGGTCTATTGTAAGGTGAGGCGGAGTATAGGGAGGGAGCACACGCACGCTCTCCTCGATCATATATATTGCTTTCGGCGATTTGTAAGGCGCTCGGGGTTCGGGGTTTGTTTTTGCCATTCCGCGCTCCAGCGCTCGTCGACGCGTAAGCGACGCTGTCAGAGGGAGGCTGCGCTCCCGAGGTTTCGGAATTCCTCGGCTCGTTACGAATAAGGCGGCAGGTAACGCTTCCGAAACGAGTTTCGCGTGTCGAGTACTCTCTCGGGGCGTCTCGTAATCTGAGGCCGAGGCGATGATTTTTGGGTGGGTGGGGTGAAGTAGAGAGTCGTACTAACGCGTTGTGTGTACACATCCCCTGTAACATATTACTTTGAGAAATACTGTTTTTGTCTGCTAACCATCTTCCGTTCCTTCTTGCCTATCAAGAACAATAGGTGCAAATCATCTACTTTCTTTTGCTAAAAATAATAAACGAATTTTTGGTTACTTTCTATCCCGAGTATCGCGTACACAATCAAAATTTCGTCCTTACTTCAACTGGTATGGAGTTGGTGTCGCGCTTTAACAACTGCAAAGCAACCCCCCCCCCCTTAAAAAAAAAAAAAAAAAACAAGGGAGGGATTAACAAAATTGAACTCACCTCCCCTCAACCCTAAGCTGACAGTTCGGTCGGAGCAACGCGTTCGCCGGATCAATCATCCGCATCTCTTTCATCACCTGACCCCACTCCGCGCGTGAGTATGGGAGACACCCTGGTCACATGGTCAAAGATAGACGTTGAACGGGTACAACGAACACCTAGCTTCACCGCGCTGTCAGTTTAGGGAGCAACGGAATATAGCGTTTTCAAGAAGACAAATGGAATGTTTCTCCGTTGATGAAGATACTGTTATTATCAATCAACTGCTTACTTAAGTAACATAGACAAATTACTCCTTGACATCACTTTGCACATTATAAACTTTCAGACAAAAGTTTTGGGGTACTGCTCCTAAGTTCTGGCCACTTCTCCTGCCGTCCTCACCTTCATCGGGTGCCCCGACCACAGCCGAACTCGACAAGCAAGGATCCCCACAAAGGCGGGCGAGCTGAACTCCTCCACAGCCGTAAGGGGTCCCAAGTTTGCGAGTTAGCGGGCGGACGATTCCACAGCCAAAGGGGGTTGGACGTGCAGGTTGGTTTCCAGAGGCAGGGTGATGTTCACGACATGGTGTCCGGGCGCCAAGACCCTGAGGGCCTTCGGCGGCCGCTTATATTGAGTTTAGCAGCATCCTGGAGCCACTTTGGCAACCAATGCCAGAAGTTTTTTTTAGAAACAATCAAAAGGCTCGTAGACACGAAGCTCACAAGAGCAGTCATAAACAATACCAAGCTCATTCGTAGACAGAGAAGTTATATACGGAGAAAACCACCTCCGAAGTGGAGATCCCAAAAGCAAACATGCACAAGATAAAAAAATCTCCAACAGGGGGTTCTATAAATTAAGTGTACCGTTACAGCGTTCGCGTTCGCCCCCATTTGGGGCCCCTCGACTCCGGTAGAATTCATGAGCCGTGCCGTGGAGACGAACGAACCGTCGGAGAAGCTAAAAATATAAAACAAACCTAGACTAAACACTCGCGCGAGCAAAGCTGCGCGTCAGTATTCTCTCGCTTATTGCTGAACGCACCAACTCGTTCCCACTGTTCTTAAAAATTGCCTCTCGCGAGCCCGAGATAATTAAAAAATAACGACAGCCCATTGTTGTGTTTTCTATACAGCATCTCTCTTGTCGAGTGTCATGTCGTCCACTATAGTTTAATCTTACCTTAAAAATAAAAAAAGGAAAGTATCACTCTCTATTGCTTAATCTGAGGCAAATAAGGCGTATGTTTTGTTGTTGTTTTAACCAGTAACAGTATTTAGTTAATATCGTAGGGAACACGATACAGTGGAATAATAATCAAACCGAAGAGAATTAAGTTTCATGTAACTTATGTAAGTTTCATATAATTGAAACCGAGCGCTGCAAGCTGCTAATTACGTCTCTAAACACGGGTTTGGCTAGACCTCCCTCATGAGACTTGCTGCTTAGCAGCCACGATTTGGAGTTCGCCCATGACGTCACCTATGACGTCTCTTGTGAGTTCCCTTGCATCCATCAAAGCAGTCGAGGAAAGTAACATTCCCACGCCATATAAAGCTACTGAAACAGAGAAAGTCTCTGAAATTGTAGGTTACTCAAACAACTTTCAGCCTTTCCACTCTGGTGAAGAAGAAAGACCAGCGGAGCTGTACAATGCAAAGTAATGGTGACCGCAAGTCGGCAAGCCAGGGTGGAAAGGCTGCCGCCATCTATGAGCGACGGCGGCAACCAGATACGTGGCCTGCCGCCGCCGCTCATAGATGGCAGTAGGTGTCCACTTCTCGGTGTCTTCATCTTTTTGCGGGGGACACGATCCTGGGGAAACTATCCCTTAACGCCTCCGCTGTAAAAAATCGGAAGATCGGATAGTCAGCGCGCAAACATGAAAGGAAAGGGACTTTTCGTAAATTGCATGCGAGAGTTTTGCGTTGCTAGCGGTAGCAATATAACGATCTTACCAGCCAGCTTGTCAGCGCCACCGCTGTCGCCATGCATCGTGGGAACTGTAGTTTTCTGAACGAGCGACGAAACTGCTGAGGTTTGTGCGAGCAGAGCACGAAGTGGCGTAAGCTATTTCGTGCACAGGTGCCTACCCATTGTGAACTACGGCATAGCCTCCTCTATACTGACAAAGCCGGGCAGTTCGACGATGGAGCCATGTAGAGTGCCTGTCGCAGATTTGGGGCGCGAGGATCTGGTCGCAGAGACCATCAAAGAGCTATTTCTCGGGGAACCTTAGGGGAACCTGGACGTCAGCGCACAGCTTTTGTAGCGGCGAGGACCCGAAAAGCACTTGTTCGCTCGGGAGAAGTGTGTTTCGGCGCCTCGCCGCAGCAGGGCGCCAGTCACGAGGCCCTCCTCTCATATGTTGTCTGTCGCTCCACCTTTCCCATTTCGGCGGGCGTTTCTCGTGACGATCAGCAACGTTTTGTCAGTATATAGAAGGTATACGGTTATGGCGGCGTCACGCATGCGTGGAACGCTGAGTGACTTCGGTTCATTGTGCCGTCACTTTGAGCACGCGCCCATAGGACCCGCAATCGACGGTGCACGGTCTACGAAAAGCCCCTACTGTATTAAAGGGGCACGGAAACGAAATGACGTGAGCGGGAGCTCTCTGCCCCTCGTTTCAAAGTCGGCCAGCGAGAAGCGCAATGCGTATCTCGCTAGTGACGTCAATAGTTTATGCACGGTCAAGGGTACTGTATACACGTTTGCAAGAAGGGCTCCTGTGCGCCGCCATTTTGGGCGATGCTGGCGCCGCCTAACGTTTCCACCATGCTGGGGCGCGCCAGGGGCACGTCACTGGGGTGCGCGATGACAAGATGGCGGCGTCTGCTGTGTCGCCGACGGCCAGGATTAGCGACACACTTACTGTTTCGGAACGCAGGAGGAGGTATCCACTCAGATTCGTAGCATCAAATATTGTAGGACGGGTCATGTTTAAGGGTTGGAGCTGACTTTTTAACGATCGCAGCCTCTGTTCCAGCACGTCGTGGAAGCCAGAGCTGCCGCGAGCGCAGCCATCGTTGATGCAATGGCCATGCGGCTTCTGGCGCTGGTTTACGTATTTTATTTAATTGTTTGTGCTTTTTGCAGTCGAAGAGAACACCTGCATGTTTTATAAATATATATATTTTTAATTTATTCTTGCGCTCAGTGGTGTATGCTTCGGCAAGAGACGCTTGGCAACATTGTTCGATCAGCAGCGAACGTCCTGGCTGGAGAGTAGGCCCGCCTGACCGCGGTGCGCGGTTCGAGGTTAAGACGGGATCCCACTTGCAAAGGTGTATACTTCGTCTCACCTTAGCATGGACTAACTGCGAAGGTTGTGCAAGCGCGAGGGGCTAGTTTTGACTGCCTTGGCTGGAGCACTCGCTGCACGAGCTCGTGCAGCCGCCGAGGCTTCATCCAAAGCAACCAGCTCGCGCTTTTAGCATGCGCGGCTAACAATAGTCCGTGCTAAGGTGACACGAAGTATAGCTGCGAGCCTTGCTGCCCGTAGGCGTCAACGTAATATCCAAGGGCGAGAGCTCCAAGTCGGCGCTTTGAAGCGTTTTTCCGCAGAACGAGCGCTCGCGCTAGAAATGCATGTCTTAAAGGGGTACTCCGGCGATTTCTTCATGGTCCCCGATTTGCTTGAAATTTTGCTAAACTCGCCAAACAACATCGCTAAAATAGTATCCCAAATATTAGGTTAAGATACATTTTTTTCACGAAGTTATTGAATTTACAATTTTGGTCCTCACCCTGTTTTTCAAACTGAAAGTCTCTACTGGCAACAACGAAAAAGTGACGTCAGTGGAAGGCAGGGGTTCACTCTTTGGACTGTAGACTTTGTTCCCAATTGATTACATACAGTTTGATGGTGTCAAATGAAGGCTTTGGAAGCTCGCTCCACTACCCGCGCTCCAGCACGGAACAAATGATTGGCATACTCTATTTTAGACTGCTTGCTCGACTGGCAAGCCTACCCGCCACTGACGTCACGGCGCTAAAAAGTGCGGGTATATTTGAATGTTGGTTTTTGCATTATTTTCATTTGCAGATTTCGCAACAACTATTATGAATTTCGCGATACTAAATAGCATACCAGAAAGGGTAAAGGCCGGGGAGTCAGAAAATATAGTCAGTTGAGGTAGCTCAAAAATGGCCGGAGTACCCCTAGAGCGGGGCTAGCTAACGCTCGTAGCTTTGGCTGCACTCAGTTTGGATGAACGGATCATAGTAAAAGCGTTTGGCGTTCACCGCCAAGTCACATTCCGGACAAAGTAACTCCACGAGCGACGCATACTGCCGAGAACTTGCGCTGTTTCTTAGCAACTCATAACGTCGCGGTATTCCAATGCAGCTTCACCAGACGCAATTTTGAAATCTGTTCATTTGTTTTAAAAATAGTTTTCTTAACTTCTCTGCCTCCAGCCCAGAAACTAGTCTAGGCTAGTGTTTTTGGGCTGCCGGCCCAACATAGACCACATCTAGACAAAGAAATAAGTACAAAACTTTTCGTTCCCGTACCCCTTTAAAACCACAAAGCGTACAAACTAAAGAAGCATTCACACTGGCATTCAAATCGTGACATCGAAGCGCATCCGCTCGTTTTCATTATCAAATGCGCGTGAAATTTTAATGGGTCTTTAAGCAAGCGTGTTCGGAACCATTCTGCGTATACGGGTCAACCGCCAGTGCGAATACGGCGTAACGCCGAATTGACACTGGTGACTCCACCACATTCGGAAAGCGGTACCGAACGCGGTTGTATAAAGATGTAATACAAGTTCACGCGCAGTTAATCTTAAAGGAGCTGATCCGCTTCGCGGTCGCGATTCCATCGCAAGTGTGAATTCAGCTTAATGGCGCGTTCACACTGGCTCGTCACTCACACGTCGATCGAATCTGCTGTATGTTCCAGACTAAGCTCAAATAAGCACCGTATGGATTATCTATGCACTGTCTGGTACGTACGTTTTATTTCTTGGTTCATTTTATTCCTTTTGGTAGTAGAAACGTCACAGGTTCAACTACAGAGGGTACCCTGCCAGCTTGTGTTGGCTACGCAATTATAGGCTCACGACGTCTCTATCGGCCTTCGTGGTGGTCATGCACGTCGTCAAAAGTTTTCGGTAGTTTACATGACTGCTTTAGTGGGAACAAAAGCTGACATTTCGGTCGACCGCGGGCGTGCACTGATGTTCTACGGGAAAGGACAGTAAAGCGACGGGCTTTCGCTCCCTGAATAATAACCAAACTAGCTTACTCGAACCAAACCACCGGAGCGAAGCCCATTAAGATAGCGAGTCAATTATTTTCGCGGCGTACTCAAGTGACGGACGTGAACTTCACGCTTGTTCGTTCATTTGTCTTCTGCAACGCTACGACTACAGTGCTTTGGACACATCACCAGCGACAGATGCCATCTTGTTTCGAAAGTCACCGACGTCAAGTCAGCGTCGCGTTACGATTGGTTACCGCTTCGTGATTCGCGAAAGCGTTTGGGAGAAATTGGTCCCGAAGCTATTGGCAAAAACATGCGCCAACCGTTCGATCCTAGGCGCTCTGCGGTTGAGAACGCGCGGATCCGCTTCGCGGTTGTGGATCCGCTTCCAGTGTAAATGTGCCATAAAAACGGAAGCTGGTTAAAGACACCTGCGCGGCGCGTACAGCATATGCTGTGATCAAAGGGAAAATAATTGGTGCGCGATTAGGCATTCCCTTCCCGAGAAATCTGAGTGGAAGAAATGCTTGGGTACCTACGGTATTCTGCACCGAATAGCCTCTGGAAAAGATTTCAATATACAGAGATTAACTCTAAAGAAACAAGTAAACGTGGTTTCGGTGTTCACTTCTTCGAGGCGCCGCGCGTTCACTCAAGCGTTTGGTGTGGATCGCCAGCATAAAACACGACAATGATACAACTTTCCGCGGCTGCTTGGCAACAGGCAGACGCTTGTTGGCAAGCAGATGCGTGTCATCGATGGCATCGCAGATGTCAGTTGTGTCGGCGCTTGTGTTGTACTGCTGAGAACGGCAAAGAGGGCATGCCTACGCCTATTATTAATTTTCCAGTGCAGGGACAACACTCACTAATCCGGGAAAAGGGTGGGAAATGGGTAGAAGGGAGGTGGGCAGTTTGAACATTTTGTCTCAAGTTTCAGTAAACAGTGGCAGCGAGCGCCAAATTACCGACGCTCAAAAAACGAGCTCTTAATTTTGGTTATCGGACGTTTTATGCTAAACGTCATTTCACCTTAAACGGGCGGTGAACTGACATTCAGTTCAAATGTTTTTCACTTTACACGAGCTTACTGGCACTAGTGGGACCGACGTATACTCGCCAGCAACGTCATTGACCAAGGTTATTTGTTCCGGTGTAATTTCAAGAATAAAAGCGATCGTTTCCTTTCAGTCTATCCTTCGCCAAACTTGATGAGGTACTTAGGAGATCGCAGTGATGGCATAATCCCCCAGGAACGATATTTGAATTCCGCTGATAGATTGGGCCCGAGAATTCTGCGAGTACTCGATTGGGGCTCGCGATAATCATGCAGTAAGTAGCTCGACAAGCTTTCCGGAAGTGGCCCATGTACAATCGCTACAATGAACAGCAATAGCCGAACCCAACAATGCCTGGAGCCTAGCGCGTGTCCTGTGCTTTTCCAACCCCGGCGTGTGGCCATAGTAAACATTGGCAGCATAGTTTAGGGCACATCCACAATGACTAACATAAAAAAACTGTTTTTGCTGCAGAAAAAAATATTGAGAGGAATACGTAATGTGCCATATAACTTTCATTCTGCCGATTTATTTAAGATCTGTAAAATAATTAACATTTATAAATTATATCAGTACAGACCCACTACAAGCTTTAAAAGTGAAAAAAGCGGATTGTATTTTCAGGAAAGACTTGCGTCGTTGAGGGAAATTTCCGCACCTCATTCTACCCGCAACGCAGAGAAATGGAGGATGGTCACGCAACGAAGAAACTATGGGTATCAAATGTTAAATTTTACACTCCCACATTTACTAAATAGTCTTTGCACTGATAATATTGATCTTGATAGTTTAACTTTCAAGGACCTGCGCTTATATTTTTGTACGTGATTTTTGTTTTTTTGTCTATGTTTTGCACTTGGGTGAGCCTTGGTTTGTAGAAATGTCAACCGTAGATCTGCAACGGTCTCACTGTATACTTTGCCTTTCTTCTGTATTTTTTCGGCATGCTTGCTGCTGACCAGTGTAAAGGTCGGTTCTCACATGCAGCGAAGCGCTAATGTAGCGCTCCTCACGTGCCGTCAGCTACTTATCGTCTGCCATGAGCAACAGTTTTGACGGTGAGATACAAAGCTGGTGAACGTTCCCGTCAGCACGCGCTTAGCGCAGAGGTAAGCGCTACGCTTGTAGCGCTCCGCTTCATGTGTGAACAGGCCTTAAGGGGCCCGAGGACCAGTCAAGCTGCTTACTGCAGATTTTTCCCTTTGGGCCCCCCATCATTTGATGGAAAATAAAGTTATTATTATTATTATTATAATCGGCTCCAGATCATGAGGCAACTTGTTCTGGCTACGAGTTGAGGGGAAGAACGCCGCTCGTTTTCTTTAATTTTTTGCGACTACCATTACAAAAGGACAAAGCAGCCTAACGTGTGTTTCATAGGTTATAAACGTCAGGGATTCACTCCAAGTGGTATTTATGCAACGTTCAAAACTCGTTGCACCTTATACCTTCAAGTCCGGATGCAGTGCCAATCGAAGAGCGTCAAAAGTGCAAGTCCCTGAGCCTTCGCTGTACATGATTCCAGTGATGACAGAATACGTACATAAACATGCCAAACACCATGTTCGTGTGCTTTTGACGCTGCTTGGTTGGCCCCATTAGCTGTCGGCTGCGCTCGACCTTAAAACGAAACAGGAGCGGTTCTGTATTTGAGGAAAAACACTTAATTTGTCTACATTTGACTTCCAGGATCACGAATATAGAGATTATTTTTTTCAATTTGGTGCATGGAGGCTGCAGAAAATCATTTTCAAAGTTTGCTGAAGCCCCTCCTTCCGGGAGCGTGACGTCGTATCCGGAGTTCTCGGAACATCCGCTCTTGCGCATCTTCAGCGCCTATCTAATGGTGAATTCCACTCGTAGATCCGGAGCGCTTTCTAAAATCCGCGAGGGAAGCAAAATTCCGCTCCGTGGGACACACTCCGAATCGACGAGCGGAAGATGAACTCGCCTTTTTGGAGCGACCCCTCCCCCGCTCCCACTGCTCCCCCTCGGCCGTTCAAGATGGCCGCTGCTCGAACTTGACGAGCCCCCAACGCTTAGCCGACTGATCTTTCCGACGACCAGTGACAACTGTCATTGCTTAGCTGCAGAAATACCACATGACACAGGACGGGCGAAAATATCCACTCCACGGAGCCCATGTCACAAATAACGAGGAAGACGTCCGCATTCGGCACCGTCACATACCTTTCGGCCGCCTCGAAGCGGCGGGGCACGCACAGCGATTGCCATCGGTGGAGTTCAAATTGCTGATACGACTTTAATAAACACAGAGATAACAAACCATCCCTGGCACAGTCGTTGCCTAATCTGTTCTTGCTTTATTGCGCGAGAAAACGTCGGCGGCATGCAGCGTAAAAAAGTAAACAATCAGTGGCGGCAAAATGAACAGGCCTAACCTTGCGTCGGCCTCCTTCCGATTTTCTGCCGTTCTTTTTCTCGTTCTTCCTCTCACGATCACAGATGTCAGCGCTTCCGATTTGTCACGCTCCTGTCCCGGCTTTCAACGCGAGGTAGAAGCGTCCGAGCCGTCACAATCCCGCGAAAACAACCGATGCATCCAAGAAGACCCATCTCGACCGACTCGGCACCGTCCCCCGTCCCTTCGTCGACGGCGCGGAAGCGCGGCCGGTCGCCGGCAACGCCGCGTTGCGCATGCGGCACCGTCTTGGGAGGGGAAATGACGTAGCGCGCTCTGTGGCGCTCTGTCAAGTTCCGGGTAGATCTCTCGAATCCCGCAGATCAAGTTTGGCGGAGTTGGAGGCGCTCCACGGGGCGGTAGCTGCCAGAGATCTACGAGCGGAAGATGACCAAGTCGAGCCAGATCTGCGAGCGGAATATGCGCGCTCAAAATGGAGCGCTTTTGGAGCGCTCGAGATCTGCGAGCGGAATTCACCATAAGCTACGCACGCGCGCTCTTGCTACTAAAAAAAAAAAAGAAATCCTCTTGCTGGTGTTATACTTCGTTTCAGCGTGGGTCCAGACGCAGCCGATGCTACAAGCGCGAGCTCCGGGCTTCCAGCGTCCCTGCTAAAGGTGTATCCACACGACGGACCGGGCCGCGGACCGATTGATCACGTGATGCGCGGTCCGCGGGCCGTCCGGTTGCAATGAGCATCCCCACGGCGGACCAAGAGAGCAGACGACAGAGCGAACGGGCCGGTCTAACCCTCGACCTCACAGCTCCACCAAACGCATGCAGCGAGCTGCTTTGAGGCTATTTGTAAGGAGCCAAGATGAGGTTGAACGAAAGAGACGTTTGGCCGCGGTGGCCCTGGCGTTGACTATTGAGGACGAGGAGGACTTAAGTGAACCGAAAAGGGCATGCTGGATGAAGCCCTGGATGTGCAGGAAAGATCTTGGTCTGCATAGTCAACTCTTTTCGTCGCACAACAAAAGGTTCGTCTTCTTCGTCTTCAACAGTTGGCGGTCAACAGCCAGCTTGTTGCCAGACTTAGCGCTTCAATTATACTAAAAACGCCGCGGTCCGCCGCCAAGGTCCGGGCGAGAAAAGTCGCTTGGCATTTCTCAGAAGCGCGGGCCGCGGACCGCCGGCGGACCTCGAAAACCGGAGACGTAAGATCACGTGATGCGCGGCCCGCGGACCAAACCAGCTATTTGATCCGTCGTGTGGATACACCTTAAGCAGGCGCGCTCGTGCAGTACAGGCACTGTTCAGGGCCACACGCTCGTGCTTGTAGCATCTGCTTCTGGAGCCAAGCTGAAACGAAGTATAGTGCTGAAGCCCCTTTATGTTTCAAAAGTAGCGCAAGGTTCGTCGATGCACGAGGCACGGGCAACGTGAAGTCCCTCGGAAGATCATGGCGGCACAGCGCAGCACTGAGCTAGATTTCCGACACCATGAATTTCCCAGAAGTGGCGCGCGGCACGTGCCTCGAGCATTTCTACAACAATGAATGGCGCCACTTTTCCCAGGATAGAGAGGCTGAATAAATAAATAGAATAATCCTGGTAAGCTTTCAATTGCACGTGCTTCCCACACGAGCGACACACGCTTGGCGGCCGAAAGACCCGAGTATAACGTAACAGCTGGTCGTATGTTTTTCGTGTTTAGTCTCGTTTAGTTGCATCTTTGGGGAAAACGAACCTAATATTTAGATTCACGGGATAAAAATACCATAGATTTCACCTTTAAAAGTTTTTTTTACAACAATCTCTTTAGTTTCACTTTAAAGACAAACGAAATATAGAAAGCGTGCCCTTTCAAGATTAATGTAACGGATTTGTCACAAACAAATCGACGACAGCGACCCCACTTTTTATCAACGCGACACGCAGCTTCACGCCGCCTGGTAGAAATATATAAACCTGGCCTCGCACAAAATAACAAGCCGTCATTCTACGATGTAGGACAAAGTTGCTCGCACCCTAACCCGTGGGAACCGCCGCACAAATAAACAAATATGAATATGAGGAAACAAAGGGCGATTGGGAAACTACTTTACGATGCTGGATGCGTCTTCTTTTTAAGCTGTCCAGGTCTTATCGCACTTCCGCGCCATTTCCGCGTAGTCTACTCTCGTCGTATCTCGCCTGGAAAAAAGAAAGAGGAAAAAAAAAGGAAAAGCGTTTGAAATATGTTCTCACCGGTTTCTTACCGACTTCCGCCTGCAAGGAATACGCGATTGCGGGCAGCAGAATGCTTGAGTTTACGAAATCTTGTTTACTATTAGCGCTGTTTCGACTGTCCCGCGTCTATAATGGGCCCGTAGCTCTGAAGTTTGGGCAACGCCTCTGAGAAGCGAAATCTAACATTTATAGGCTCAGTTTAGCTGTGCGTCATTGCGCTATTTCACGTTGCTCGCAGATGCTAAACTGGCAGAGCTCAAATAAAGGCTGTAAATTTCCGGGAAAAAAAACAGCAAGGACGAAAATGCTGTAAACAAGTAACATTGTCGTTTGAATAGGACAGCGAAAGCGCGAGCTGCATATTTCTTTTAATCATTTAAAGTTTCTAAACTTCTTTTAGCTGCTTTGCTACCGCACGTATATAAAGAGACGCTGACACGCGCTTGTAAACGACCTTGGTTCGTGCATGATCGAACACTGCAGAGCCACTTTGCGGTCGATGCAAGCACTACATGATTGCGTTTGATGACGCGCTGTGACTGTAATATCGTAGCGTGTTCGCGGGAACAGCGGCATTGGGGAGAACACGCGGTTGCATATCGTTAGGCTGCACTGACACTATCGTTCGAATCTCGACCGCGAAGTGGATCCTCTTGTTTTCATCAACTTCGCGTGAACTTGTATTCGGAACCGCTTTGCGGATGCGCTTGAGTTGCCAGTGTAAATGAGGCGTAGCTCTCTATATTTCCTAGAATGAATGTTACATACATTAGAGTGCACCTTGATTTGAGAGTGCTACTGGATCGCGGTCAAGTGGTTTGTGGGCAGCGCTTATAATATGAGGTGCGAGGAGGATGCGAATCGTCCATCGACAACAAGCGTCTCCGTGCTTAGCTCAGCCTTTTCTTGCGCTGTCCTCCGTGCCACGCGGCAACACACGCCTGCGCGTGAGCAAGCAATCTGAGCGAAAGCGCTAAAGGTGTCTGTCGTTAAGTGGCAAACGCTTTCCAAGATTTGAGTTGCTTCCTCTTCTAAATCTAGGCTCTCTAAGATACTAGATGCGACAATGCCGCTACCTATTGCATCGGGTAACCAGTGGTGCCATCTAAGACAGTGACCTTCCTATACATCGTCTCAACTTCTATGCGATGGACTACAGGCAAAGGTACGGTGGCCCAGTTCAATCGCGACTTACTAACAGCCAAGAAGACCCCAGAAAGTTTCAAAATCTCAGTGGGAGCACGAAGAATGCTTTTGAAAACAACGCTTTGTCGCTCTAGATTGCACGAGCTCGCCGGCCCCGAACCTGTTCCGACAGCTGACGAACTGAGGTGGCTCACCCGACCCGAGTCGTCCGCCATCGATCGAACGACGGCAGCGGCCCGCAATCTCGACTGCAAATCCAGTGTGCGCACGCAAGTAGACAGAGAGCCCCGCCGACTCCCTTATTCTGCCGGGGTATATACCGAGGTGGCGTCGAAAACCATGCGCGTCACGCGTGCGCCGTTAATATCGGAGCTCTATCAGGCGCCATCGGCCCCGGCTCGCGCACGTCGCGCCGGCCGAGCACTGCGCGAGAGTCCCCGCAGTGTCGGCGAGATAAACGATCCCGCTAGAACCGCGAGCCGACGTTCACGGCGTGATGTGACGCGGCACTGCCGGAACTGACGCTTAACTATCTTCGGTTGAGAGCGCCAGAGCTGCTCTCGTAGGAAACAAACGCAGAGTTGGAGCGGAGGCGTGCCGCCGGACGTTTTTCACAATGCGAATGAATCCCAGAATGTGGTGAGAAATACGTTCTGAAGAGTGGAGAAAATGAAAACAACAACACAAATCTCAGCTGAGCTTCCACTTTCGTACGTACTTCTTTACTTCTTCTTTTTTGTCCCCTCTACTTTTTTGGAATTTTACGGCATGTAGATGTTTCAAGTGTACCATAAAGTTTTTAGCAATATTTAAAAAAAAATCTGACTTGTGCGTCACACTTTACAGAAAGGCATACTTATGAGAAAGGAGTACTGCGGAAGGTTCCTAACGGGAGATTGCTGCAGACCTGCTACATTGAAAACCCCTAATATTAGCAGCAGGGGTAAGTACATTGGTAACACTGGTCTACGGGCGCCCGCGCGTCCATCACGTAGTGAGTCTGTACTCGTAATGCGATGTTTCGGCTAGAAATAATTTATTGAAACGTAGAACGTATTATGAGCTAAGAGCTTTAACATTTTCGTGTATAGGGGTATTCACTCAACGCTATATTTGAGGACTATGTTTAGAGCGCATGCTCACAACGAGCTCAGATTTATAGGCTGCCAAGACCGGCAATCTTAATATTGCGAAATGCACGCTGAAAAAAAAGAAAAAAAACTGTAGAAGCTCTGCTGTCGATTCGCACTCAGCAGTCGCGCACACAGCTATGGCCGCCAGTGAATACAATTAATATGGGCACTGTTGTTCAATTAAAGCCCCCTTTCGTCTTCAATCTTTGTAAGCTGAAAACAGGCTAAAATAACAGACGTTGCGAGTGTTGCCAGCTTTCAAAAATATTCACTTTGTGATACTGGTCAAGGTAACGTAGCACGTGAGGGAAAGAAACAGTTATTCGCGTCATGGCCACAACTTGAAAGCAAATCCTCTATTCGCAACAACTGATCAATTTCAAAATTTTCCGCTTGCTTTATCTATTACTGGAAAAAAATATCTTCTAGGAATATCTTCTAGGAAAGATGGCTTACAAAGACGACTAAACCGACACAAACTAAATAGATCCCTGCGCAAACGCATAACAATGTTAAACAAACAAATCGAAGACTATGCGCACCAACTAACATGCCAAAACTGGCATAGTGCGTGTGATGGTATGGAAGCGCAAATAGGCATGGCCAAAACATGGCGCATACTCAGATGCCTACTCGATCCTGAAAACAGTAAGACTACTCAGAGGCACAACCTCAGCAAAATAATCCATACCTACCCGGGATCAGACAAAGACCTAATCAATGAACTCAAAAATCGATACCTCGGAAACCATCCCAAAATGCCCTTGCCCTCATACACGGGAGACCCAAACCCAATAATGGACGAGCCGATTACGGCAGCAGAAGTACGCGAGGCCATACATGGTCTACGAACGCACTCCGCTTCGGGTCTAGACAGAGTAACAAACAAAACCATACGAAACCTGGACGATGATTCCATAGAAGCACTAACTAGGTATTTCAACAAATGTTGGGAAACTGGACATATTCCTGAACAGTGGAAGGAAGCTAAAATTGTCATGATACCAAAGCCAGGCAAGAGGTTAGAGCTAGAGAATCTGAGACCCATCTCGCTCACCTCCTGCCTAGGCAAACTCCTGGAACACATCATCCTTACTCGTTTAAACAAACACATGGAAGACCACGACCTGTACCCTCACACGATGATAGGATTCAGGCCCAAGTTGTCCACGCAGGACATTATGCTTCAAATTAAGCACCAGATAATAGACGGTGATCACAGCTCAGAACTTGATACCCGAGCCATTCTTGGCCTTGATCTAACTAAAGCCTTTGATAATGTTCACCACGAAACCATCCTAACCCAGCTAAACAAACTAAGAATTGGCTTTAGAGCTTACAATTATATAAAAGACTTTTTTACAGACAGGACAGCCATTATCACCGTCGGTGGGGTAACCTCGGAGAGCATTTCGCTCGGAAATAGAGGGACACCGCAGGGCTCGGTCCTGTCTCCCTACCTCTTTAATGTGGCCATGCTAGGACTGCCAAGCAAGCTAGCCAAAATCCCTAAGCTACAGCATAGCTTATATGCAGACGACGTCACACTCTGGGTAACCGGAGGGAGTGACGGTGAAATACAGGAAACTTTACAAACCGCGATCGATGTAGTCAACGAATACGTAACACCTAAAGGACTCTCCTGCTCCCCGCAAAAGTCAGAGTTATTACTGTATAGACCTACGTGCAGAGGTAGAAAAACTTCCTCCACACCCCCCAAATCACGCTCAGATCTAACGGACAGGACATTCCAATAGTATCGAGCATCAGGATCCTTGGACTCAGAATACAGGCCAACGGACACAACAATGAAGTGATAAAGTCACTGAACTCGCACGTGCATCAAACGACAAGACTCATTTCGCGCATCGCCAACAGACACCACGGCATGAAAGAAACTAATCTACTCAGACTGGTACAGGCTTTCGTTATAAGCAGAATAGTCTACGCTACCCCATTCCTGCAACTAAAGAATGATGAACGTTCCAAAATTAACCTTATGATCAAGAGAGCCTATAAGCAGGCACTACACCTCCCAATCACCACCCCGAACGAAAAGTTTGAGGCTCTAGGAATACATAATACTCTTGACGAGCTCATAGAAGCTCAAAGAATTGCCCAACTGGAGAGACTCTCACAGTCCCCGACGGGGCAGCATATTCTCCAATCACTCGGGATTACATATAACACCCAATTTGGACCAAAGCTGGACATTCCCATAGAGCTCCGAAAACACATACACGTCCCACCATTACCTAAAAACACCCACCCTCTGTACAACCAAGAGCGCAGAAAGGAAAGAGCCAGAACCTTACAAAAGCGCTTTGCAAATTCTAAAGACGTGGCCTATGTAGACGCGGCCGAGTATCGTGATCGAGACGCCATGGTAGTGGCTGTACTTGACCAACAAAATCAAACCATCGCAGCAAGCTCAGTCATTACAACCTCGCCGGAGGTCGCGGAGGAAGTCGCAATCGCCTTGGCGTACGCTTCATCCTCAACCAAATTCATAGTAAGCGACTCAAAGTCAGCCATACGAAACTTCGCGAAAGGGCGCATTTCGCCCGAAGCCCTCAAAATTCTAGTCCAGGTACCCGAAACCCGGCGCAGATGGACACAACTCGTTTGGGCACCGGCGCACTCCGGTCTGCCGGGAAACGAAGCTGCTCACAGTGCGGCCCGAGAATTGGCCATCCGCGGCCGCACGACAACCTCTCACGATGAGCAGCTCGAATCCCTTCGTCGTTCAGGTAGGAACCGGATGGTGTCCTACAAGGAAGTCCTACAATACTACAGACAGGGCAGGGAGCATTACCCCGCCGCTCACAAAAACTTAGATAAAAAACAATCAGTTACTTGGCGCCTTTTACAAACTCACACATTCCCAAACCCAGTGACATATAGTCATCTGTATCCAGGGCTATATACAGCAGATTGTAAATTATGCGCAGGTAGGGCCGATCTTCACCACATCATGTGGGCGTGCCCCCTGATAAGTACCCAAAAACGCACCAGCTCATTACCTCCCCTTCCCATTACCACCTTAGAGCAGTGGGAGACTGCACTGCTTAGCTCAGACCCGGATCTCCAACTTCGGGTCGTCCAGATGGCCGAAGACGCCGCCAAAGCCCAAGGCCTGGCCGCCGCCTGAGGAAGAAGAGGACGGGCCCTCCCACTCCCCTCCTCCCTAAACCCCATCTCGGACAACATAAAGTTTTTACTACTACTACTACTAGGAATATTCAGAAATCGACAGTGATTAAGTTAAATTCAGTTATCGTTACAAGGCGCGTTTCACAAGCATTTTTCATTAGTCAAAATGTTTATACAATATCACTTATATTTTGTTTTATTTGTGTCTTTTATATGACCTGCATAATATGTATTTTGTTCATCGCTAACCAAACGTTTATTCGGCACCGTTCACTGTTTTTTTTTTAAACTAGACCCCCCCCCCCTCAGGTAATGCACATCATTGAAGAGCATTTGAAGAATATTTATTTATTTATTTATTCTTATTTTCAGTGACCCACCAACAGCTTAACGCCTCCCTAGTGGTGCACTTATCAATGAGTCAATGAGTAGAAAAATGTTAAACAGGATAAAAGCGAAACGTTAGGAAAAAACGATAGCCTCAACACACTTTCGAAATTTACGCTTTTCATCAAAAATATCAAGACTAGCATTCCCACAAATCTGTTCTAATTGGTTATAAGTCAGTTGCAGGCGTGTCATGGGTGCAGCATGGTAAAAGTCAGTAGGGTAAAACAAAGTATAAAGTCTACAAGACTTACGAGGAACGTGCAAGTAGATGTGACTGAGTAGCTCTGGGGAAGCAATTATACCCATTTACAATCTTATACAAATATGTCAGTTCACGAACTGTTCTCCCTGTTGTGTAACGAGTCTAACTTCACGAGTTCACAAATCCTCTCATAACTGTAGAAATAATTCGGTTGAAAATAACGATCAAACAAAACACGAACGAATCTACGTTGAACACTCTCAATTACACCTGAATTTGTCACTCCAATACAGTTCCAGACAACTGAGGCATATTCAACACGACTACGCACCAGTGAAGAAAACAAACGTAAAATACAAAGTGGTTTAGAAAACCCGCGTGTCACTCGTGTAATGTTATTAAACTGAAGTAAACAAAACTGAAGATAGTCGGGCATTTATATATGTCCTAGAGTGCGCACCGTCGTTTTTTGGATGGCATCTTGGCGTGTGATGTTTTCCTCGGCCTAGGCATTATCGACGCCTGCGGGGCCACGTACACAGCGCCTGTGTTGTACCGACAACGGGCTTAACGCAAAAACAGCGACTACGGGGCAGAGAAAACGCGCTTGCGTAACCTGCTTTGTCCGTGCCCATTTCGGCGCCTCCACCGAAGCAATACGAAGGACCGGCGAAGGCCATAAGCTTAACGGCGAGAGCGCGTCGGCCATGAACGCTTCGCGCGAAAGCTTAGTGCGGAGTGTCTGATCGCATTAGCGTTGTCTTTTGGCTCACGGGCCGCCAGGGGTCTTTTCTCCGCGGAAGGCCTTACGGAACGGCTAACAACACTACGTATTATTTTTTTTTTACATTATGCAGTATATGTTTGGGAAGAGAGAAAACAAACAGTATGTTTATTGATTACTCCATGTCACTTTTGTACAATGGAGTATACGAACAGTTAAAGGATAAAACGTTTTATGAAGGAACGTCTTACCAGGGTCACAAAGGGTACTCCTAGAAAGTAGTTAAAGAGGCACTGACACCCCAAATATCGTTTTTTTTTTATTGCCTAAAACGATGCAAGTTGTAGTCATAGACACGCAAAAAAAAAAACGCATCGCGAAAAAAAATTTCACCGCGCGCGCGCGCGCTTTTTTATTTTTGGGGTTTGATTCTCCCGCTTCTCGCCTCCTCCCTTTTTTTGATCGGTGACGTCAAAAATCAGGAAATTTAGAAGCTTTGTAGGCGACATTTCTATAACGTTTAATAACGGCAATCGTAAAACATGTTTTTTAACGGAATAGCGAACGCACTACGGCCCCTCTTTTTGAAATACCAAAATCAGAGTTCGGTGTGATGTCGCTTCCATGATTTGTATCCCCCCTCTGAAAACTTGGCGCCGCTCGAGCAGATCGGCCAGTCGGGGAAGAAACCGTTTTTTCCCGCGTCGGCTCCCTTCTATCCCGCCTGCTCACCCCGTCCTCGCTTCGGTTCGCTGTGGCAACGGCGCTTTAAGGCCCGTTCACACTCTTGCGACCGAGTACGACCGAGAGACCAGACCGGTTTTAAGCCTCTTGCGATCTCTTAGGACCGGATGCGCTACAGCCGAGCTGGTCCTAAGAGATCGCAAGAGGCTTAAAGACCGGTCTGGCTCTTTCGGTCGTACTCGGTCGCAAGAGTGTGAACGGGCGCTTTACTTCATAGTGTGGAGCGGAGGTCCGAAAGAAATTCGAGTCGCACGAGACCGCAAAATTTGACTCACTGCACTGGCGCGGATCGCGCGGGAACTTCAAATTCGGCATTTGGAAATTGTTTTTTTTAATTCACAAATACTGAATTTCCAAGTTTCGAATTTTGAGGGTAATGTCCCGGCATCGTTTTCAATCGTTTTGGTTAATACAAAAAATATGATTTTGATGTGTCAGTGCCCCTTTAAACTACAGTTACAGTTTCTTGAGTTAAGCATAGCAAGAATTATAATCGAAGTGTATCTGTATCTGCTACGAATAGAACTCCATTCTACAAATCTACACTAACTACAAGAAACTATCTACAAATAGAACACATAAAATAGAACCGTAACTGTATTTGATACAAGCAGCTGAGTTACAAACACCATTTGTAGCTTTTACAAATATATATAATTAAATAAACACACACTCAAAAGAGAAAATAAGTTTAAAATGCATTCATTTTAAAGCCTGCTTTGACATTGAGGTCTGTTGCGATTGCTGTCTAACTATTTATTTTGCAACGTGAAAAAGCGAAGTTCCACTTTCGGCACTTCACTTACGAAAGAGATTCATGTGACAATGCATAGCGCTGCCGATACAATTAAAACACTGCTGATTCGTGTATCTTGCAGAATAATCTGATAAGGAAGTGTGATCGAACTAAGCTAACTATCTCCCCCAAAACGTGTTATTCTCACGGAACTATATATTTTATTAAGGTGTAATACGTAAGCGTAAATTGAATACCTCAGCTACATACTTCACAGCCCTATATCTCCCTCGGCGTACACCTTCGTAAAATCCAGGTGATCTCATGCCTGCGCTAATGGCCATGCAAACTATCGCGAGCAAGGAGGACTCTCCGCGACGAACCTTTTGTGTCATCGAAGATTTGTTTGCGTTTTCACTGCAGTGAAACGAGCTTATTAACACGACACACGCCTCATTCACAATACAAACGGTCTTTTTGCGCCACTCATATGGAAAAAGGCCATTGGCATCTCTGTACAAGCTATGTTCCAAATCTGACCCCGCTAGAAGCTATCAGCACGTTCTGTCGCACATTTCACGTAACATCACGAATACGAATACTGGACGTATGTCTTCGGAACGTCGAGGTGACTCCAAAGACCGGAGTCGGGTCGAGTTACGTTTTGGAACACGCCCCGCCTACAGCGTATGTATCTCCCATTTCAGTGAGATGCATCCGGCATCGAGCGACAGCGCGTAACAGCCCGTTTATCCTGATACAACCATAGTCGCTGACAGGAGGGAAAACGGCAGGGCGTCTTTTGCAAACGCCCGGGCTCCAGCCCACGCTCGTCGCCAGTTTGTCGAGGTTTGGCTGTGCCTGCGTGCTCGAGGCTCACGAGACGGCCACTTGTTAGCGATGGTATAGGAAGGCGCTGGAGGAGCGGCAACTGAAACTCTTCCTTGCCGTTTCCATCCTCTCAGTGACTGCAAAGTTGTGATTGACCGAGACGTGGCTCTGACGTTGGTGGCGTTGCTGACGGCACATGGCATGTGCCGTCGCTTCTCCTCGCGCAAATCTGGTCTTTACGCTCGCGCAATGCCAACGCCTGGTGTGGGCAAAGCCGGGCCTGACTGTAAACAGCGCGTTGGCGTAAATGTTCCAGTAAAGAACAAAAAACAGTCGATGGACGCCATTCGGCGAGTGGCGTTCGTCAACTCTCCCAGCGACCTCCGAGAGAAACTCGACTGTCCTTGGCTCGAGGAATGGAATGTGTCGCGTCCTAGCCTGAGACCCTCCATTATCATATCAGGTCGTGATTAAAAGGCAAGATTGATCGAGTGACCGGCTTAGTAAGGGATTTATGTAGATTAAGGCGAAGAAAGGGAGATAAATCTTCGAACGTTATTGCATCAATATTTATTAACAAGGCGGCTGATATAATGACTGCGGTATATCTCACGACGCCGAGGGTCGATATACGGACGACTGATCACGACACGATCGTTCCGCTGAGCACGTCATTTAATTTTTCGTTGCCTGCTTTAAGTAATCCCCGAAGGCTCTCCTATTGGCCTAAATTCTACAAACATCCAGAGACCCGCGAATCAGCATAGATCCGTAGAGCACTGCGCGGATCTATGCGACCCTATTTAAGCCGTCTGCTGTAATAGATAATAAAGAAAGAAAGAAAGAAAAAAAAAAGACTGTTGTAGTATAGAAGTAAGAGAGCCGCGACTTGTCGTCGTGGAGTGAAAGTTCTACGTTCAAATCGTGTCGCAATTTGTTTTTTCATTGATTTATATTTTGCGCGTGTGTCTTACTTTTTAACTGGGATCCTTTTTAAAAATCGTTCTTCCTATATCGGAGCTTGTGTTTTCTGATCAACATCTATTTGAATAGTTAGTTTCCCTAAATGCAGCGAAAGTACTTTTTCGTGCCAAACTGTCTGGCCAGGCTACCTGTTGCGTGTTTTCGCCATTTTTGGTTCTGCAGCACCTGCATTCCATTCAACGGTTTCTTGACCGATTGCTACACCGTTCCACCGACATACTCACCGACCGACCGGCAGACTGACTACGGCTGATTTGCGGACTTATCAACACCCTCCGTCTATGTGTGCCAACCTAGAGACATGTCATCTAGGTCGAGACGCCTTGCTCGGCGAGAACGTATGTATCGGCACTATGGCATTCTGATGCTAGGTAGGGAACGCGTGTTCCGAGGCTGCCTTAAAGTAAACGTTTAATCTCTTTTATTTCCGTTGTACGACTTTCTGAGACGTTTGACTTGCTGCCTTGCCTGTAGAATTTTGTTCAATCTATACATCCTCGGCTTCTAGTTTTTTTGGTGAGTTTATTTTCTGGAAGCTTTTATTTCTTTAATCGACACAACTGCAGTGTTGTTAGTACTAAATAGGCGACTCCTGTTATTGAAAAAGTTCGTAGCAAGCGCGTTGTATATTTAAAACACATAAAATTGTAGATGCCGGGGAAAGGATGCTTGTTTCTGCCGTGTTTGTATGCAAGGGATACCGATGCTGTCCTCTTGAGTTTCCTTCTAATGAACATTACGAAACGATTGTATTAGCGCCTGGAATACATTAGTACGTCTTATAGTTCACATACAACGCCAAACATGCTCGAACCGAACGCGCATACTTTATTTCTTTATTTAAATACTTTAGGAACCCTGGAGTCAGGGTATGACATGAGGGAGTAGGTTTACAGAAAACGTGATGATAACATTTTGCCGAACGAGTCGGTGTCTAGAGTGGAGACGATGAATTCGGGCAGGCCGTTCCAGTTCGCATATGCCGCTGGGAAAACACGATTTAAAGAATACTGTGTTTCACGTAAAAAGATGGCCAACATTTGCAGCGTGATCAACACGAGCGGATATGCGATGAGGTGTTAAGATGAACGAGCTATGTAGTTGGTCATAGTAATAAAACCTACGAAAAAGGCACAGTTAAGCAATACGACGCGTTCCGTTTTGGTTACAGAAATTAATGCAAATGCCAAATGCTATGCCAAGCTACAAGCCTGCGAAGACGCCCGTACGCAGATCATTTGTTAACTGAAAGCTCGATTAGAATATCAAATCGAGTATCAAGCCATCGGAATCAATAAAGTTACAATATTCATACAAGCCTCCCTAAAATACTTCGCGATGCTGCTGAAGCGCCAATATGTAATTTAAGCAATAATGTTTTGTTGTTGTGTTTATTCGAGGAAACTTAAAGCCAACTTAATATACGCGGCGTCGGGTGTCGCGAAACATGTAGCGAAACTGCACACATTGAATAATAATGTTTTTTTTTTTAGCAAGAAAAATAACCTGCAGCACAAAGTAGATGTAGTTGTGTGGCGTAAATGAGAGAGAAACCACATCGCTTCTTTTCTGCTAACAAAGCTATGGGAGATTCGTTGAACGACAAAATATAAACACACAAAGAAACGAAAACAAGAAAACTAAGGTCGCAACCGCATTGACTGCCGCGAAATATCTAATCTGACACTCCATTTTAGTTTGAAAAGAACAGTGACAAAATGGACGGGACATCGAAGAGCCTGGCAGAACGCGCGTCTGCAAATTCGCCTTTTTTAAGTTTTGAGTTGTTTGACATGTTGTAGGAAGCTAGTTCAGTAATTCAATTTGCCCAAAACAAAACAAAACTAACAAAGAACGCATTTAGAAGCGATAATTGAGGGAGACGGTTCGGGGCACTGATGCGATGTTGTTAGCCAGCCCTCCCCCCCTCCCCCCCCCCTTTCTCTCCCTCCTTTGCCCGTCGTCGTAATCTGCTTTCGTAAGCCATGGGGTAAAAAAAGATCCTTAAAAGAAAGCAACGAATAAATGCCATCACTAATGACGAACTTAACCCTGTATAGCAAAACCAACAACGTTGCAGATATAAAAGAACCCGGTTATGCTATTAATAGATTGATAATGCTGCCGGTCGACCGAAGGCCTATTCACAGGAGCAGCGAAAATAGATAAATAAACGAAGTCGACAAAGAAACGCCCGAATAACCACCAATCATTTGTCTGCCATCGTTATGCAAACACTTTACATAAATGGGGAAGGCTAAATAACAATTCAATAAGGAATATACAAGAAAAGATGAAGGTGCAGGATGTGACAAACACGGTGATAAGCAACTTAACTTATCCATTTTTTTAACTGACCCACAGTCAACCAACTACAATAAAAACATGCACGTTCCCCACTGAGTTGTTCTAGTAACGTTGCTAATAACATTGGATTTAGTCTAAACTAGAACTTTTGACCCTGACGTCACGTAAAGTGAGTGGTGCAGCCTGTGGAACAAAGCAGGCTCAGCCTCTTCGCCCTTGCAAGAACGGCCAGCTTCCTGCACATAGCGCGATTCCCACACTCGCTGTGGACAAAAGTTCTTCCTTGTAAGCATTAGAATAGCATTCCACAGTCACGCCTCGTGGACGTTATAAACGAACGGAATTTGCTTTATTAAACAGCGATCAAAGTATTGATTCGGACCTAGTATTGATTCGCACCTGTTGACCTAAGCGGAAAGCCGCTCAGGGAGGTAAATGATCAAACCCAAGTCTGCGCGGAGGAGTCTTATGAAAACCTTGGAATCGGGCAGCGTCGAATGGCATTAACGGAACTATTCTCGGAAGCAGACGAAGATGGACGCCGCAGTGAACACCCCTTAAGGATGGTTCTCGGGCAATTACCAGTTACTGCGCATACCTCAAAGCGTCAGTGATCAGGCTCCATGTCTTCTTTCTGAGAAGAAACCAGCTCTCGAGTTACTTACGGTATCCTCGAAACCCTAATGATTTAGGGACAACAGGTTATGACGGCCACGTTCTAGTCACGAATAGCACCACGCGACAATAGGTTGTACCATAGCCTCCTCTATGCTGACAAAGCCTGGCAGATCGCCCCGAGACGCGGCCGCCGAAAGTGAAAAGGTAGAGCGGCAGACAAGAGGCATGTAACGGGCGCCCCGCTGCGGCGAGACGCCGAAAAACACTTGTCCTGAGCGATGGAATGTCCGCTCGTGCTTTTCGCGTTCCTCGGGCTACCGCTTCTTTTCTCGTCGGGTTTGAAAACCATGTTTTGGGTCCTCGCCGCTGCAAAAGCTGTGCGCTGAATACCAGACTCCCCGAGAAACGCTCTGTGCTACCAGATCCTCGCGCTCCAAATCTGCGACCGGGCACTCTATGGCTCCGTCATCGAACTGCCAGGCCTTGTGAGTATAGAGGAGGCTATGGTTGTACAAGTGTCCAACTATCAGCCACCGACAGCGAATGTTCCACCACTGAAGTCAGTTAAACAAATACGCTGTTTGGACAGGACTTCATTTCACAGTTGTTCACTCCTATCGCTTGCTTCGAAGTAGCAAGTTACGTCAAGTTCACGCGATAAAAGAAACGCGTTCATAGAGTAGAAACGCCAGAACGTTAGTGAACTGAGTTGTCTAAGTGGGTTAAATGAACTGAGAGTCCTTAGAACGTTAGACGTACGAGTTCGTTAGGTTAAAACCACCAAAACGTTAGATGATTGGAGTTGGTTAGAAACGCAGTACGACTTTCATTCTTTCAGCAGAAGATACGGCTGATGCTCGCTTGGGCGCCTCCCTTCCATCACTCGTTGTTCCGCAGGTTTAAGGAGCACTGCACAATACAGGGGTACGAGACCATGATCCAACGCTGCTTCCGGCTCGAAATATCCGCCGGAATTCATCTTGGCGACTTTCGTCTGCTTTCGTCCTTCGTCTTTCTACGAGCGAGGCAGTGTTTTCCAGATCGCTCGACTCCTTTCACCACGGGATCGACTGTGCCGGCCAGAGTAGTTGAAAACGTAAAGCAGTATCAGCTAATACTTTATTTTTGCGCATATCGGTCTTCATTAAGACTTAAGGCGAACCGGCGCTCAAGAATACGGATCGTCGGCGATCGCAAGGGCCCCAGAAAACGCCTCCGAGCCTGCCAAGGAGGCTCCGAAGAAGAAGAAATGGAGTGAGTTTGCGCGTTTAAATAGACGTTAACTCTCGTACTTCACGGGTTCTGTCATCGACAAAGCCATCTGCGTGTTTCTGCATCTTAATAACACCAAGTAAGACGATAAAGCATAATTGCTTACGTCCCAGCGAACAGCAAAAGGCGTCACCGGCAAGGCCGCAGAGGACTTATTGACAAACAGATTTCGTAGTTTTCGCACACGCTGAACCGGAACTGACGTCAGGTGCAACGACCCTGAGAACTACGCGTCAACGGTCATTGTCCCCATACTGGCGTTTCACACGTGTGCCTTATACGTCTATATTCCTTATTTGACCCTTCGTGGAATCTTTTTTTTCTTTTTATTCAGCACGCGGGTTTCTAGTACAGAAGACCTCGGAAAAGGCAACTTCAATTTGATTTCAGAAAGGAGTGGTCAGAGTTTCTCCAAAGCCAACCTTCCCACGCCACTCCCTCCACACAGAAAGATGCAGGAAGACGTCAAATATGCCACTCGGAACGAAAGCAATTGGACTCGCGTGTTCGGGACCGTCCGACGAGAAAACGCGCGCCCAAACCGCGCCCACGAACCGCACAGTACACAACGCGGAATGAATCCGCAAAACATACACTCCAAAACTTTGCAAAAAAAAAAAAAGATAGGCAAACGCCTTTTCAAATTTTTAATGTACCAAAACATAGCTCAGAATACGCAAACAGACCCAGAGGATGCACTCGAACGGGCAATTCAACGTAGCGAACGAAGCCAAAGGAAAGACGAAAAAAATACTGATAAGAGAAAGAGAAAAAGGTTCACGTTAAGCAGATAAAAAAGACGGAGATCAATATTTTAATCAGCGTCGTTCGTACCCAACGCAAATACGTTTACCCTCCGCCTGATACTCTCGCGCTCAACCAAAAATAAGAGAGCGGAGCCAACGTTCGCACTCCGGAAAGAAATGGCGACTGAATCGAGAAGGAAGAGGAACAGCGAGATGAAAGATAGAAAGAGCGGGAGAGAGAGACAGAGAGAGAAAGAGAAAGGAAGAAAGAGAGAAAAAATAAACAAAAAAATCGTCATAAAGTTGCTTCATATAACATTCATACAAGCAAAGATAAATCTATTTCAAAAATCGAAAATTAAAAGGAAAACATTTTTTCTCGAAGCCACGAAAGCTACAAACGATAACATCCGGCGGCCCCCGAATGCTTGCGCAAGCTTCTCGCTTTCCTTCCGTGGCTACGTGCGGTTTTCCTTTCTATTTGCTTATATTTTTCTAGGAAAAACCTCACTAGCATAGTAAAATACATCCTACCAGCGTTATGTATACATAAGAAAAGCGGCAAACGAAAAAATATACGGCACAAAAGAGTTTTATAAGAGGGGAGGTGTATTAGAAGAAGAAAACGAACCAACGGTAAAAATATCAAGCCAAAGAACGTGATGTAAATAAGAAAAGAATGTGCTACAAGCGTTGTGAAGTACGGTAAGAATTATAAGACACACGCACATATACACACACACACTTCCTCACACAAACACACACACATGCAAGAAAGAAAAAAAAAAGAACGCTGCGCGAGAAGAAATGAAGAAAAAAACTGGATGTCTCTCTGAGCGAGGGAATTACCACCAGGGCTGGCTCCCGCTTCTGCGGAAACCCTCACGTCCGACAACCCCACGCAGTAACCGCGCAGTAGGAGGAAGTGCCGCCGACGGACGTCAAACGAGGGAACGAAAAGAGGTCAGCAGTTTTCGATAAGAATTACGTACGCACATCGGAAGGAAGGGGCGACGACCATGGGCGCCGTCTGGAGTGGATCTCTGGGTTACGCATTAAGGGAGGCACGGAAAAAGGGAAAAGGAAAGCCCGTCTTCACCCACATAGGTTACAGCCGACCTACTGGCAGAGCACGCTGCGTGCACGTGGCTATGGCTAGGTTTACATGGATGCGATCGTAGCTACGCATCGAATCGAGCAGGGACCAATCACATGCACCCTGCTTCTTCTTCCTCTTCTACCTGTCTACTACCAATCATTGAACATGGTTAAAATTGCGCACAAACAGAAAGGAACAGTGAAGAGGGAAGAGAGAAGAGACAAGCGCAATTTAATTGCGCTTGTCTCTTCTCTTTTTCCTCTTCACTGTTCCTTTCTGTTTGTGCGCAATTTTAACCATGTTCAATCATTACCAACTCGCCCAACTAACGACATTACTACCAATCAAAATAGTCAAATCTCGATTCAACGCGCTACGGTCGCATCCATGTATATGCAGGCTACATCCCGTTCACCCGAAAGCTGACATTGGGGTGAAAGCTACGTGCTCCTTGGACCAGCCGTGCGCCAATCTTCGGCCACGTGACCGCTCTCCCGGCCATAATGAAAGGAAGGGGGTCGACTGGTCCGGTGCACGCGTAGCCGCCCCCCCCCCCCCCCTTACACACACACACATACACTTCACTGCCACCTCAGGGGTGAACCTAATACAGTGCGAGGAGGGGTCCGAGCCTCGAGTTGAGGGGAATCCAGTGGCCATTTGGAGTTCGGGAAGGGAGGAGGAAAGAAGGGACTCATTTTATCGCGACGGAGCTCTTCCGAGAGGGCGTGCGAGCCGAGGCGGATGGCTCGGCTGAAAGCGACCGTGAAGGCATTCCGGGACGGAGATGAACTCTTACCGTGCGCCTGGGCGAGGGAGGAGGGGGAAGAGGGCAGTGGAAGGAGGAGAGGAGAGGAAGCAGACACGACGGACCAATGGACTCTCATCAGAGGCAGCGGAGAAAGGCAACCAACGTGCTGCCCGATTACGAGAGCTCTGAAGCCGCAGATCCACTGCTCATACATCGTACAAAAGACGCGGTGGTCGCTGCAGGCATGACGACAAACTCATCTACAGCAGAGATGGCGGTGATGGCATTACTGTAACGAAATTATAGTAATTAAATTACTTTTAGCGGTAATGAGTAATGTAATGATTTACTTTTCTGGGCTGGTAATGTAGTGATCTAATAAAATATTTTTAGGCAGTAATTTTGTAAAAGTTACTCATTACTTTTCAAATTACTTTTCTCCCAATAAAAAAAGGTTAGTTCGCGAGCTTTAAAAAAATTATTTTTCACGGTGAAATGTTGTGAAATAGACATCATAGCAAATAAACGACGGCCGTCTGAGCGCAAGGTCTCGTACTACGAACTTGACAGACGCGCAAAGGCGGGCTGAAAAAGAGAGGGCGAAAAGCTTACGCGCTAAAGACAAAGCAGAAAGGCCACGGCTCACGAACTCCAGGCAAGCAACATTCACAGCATCACGTCATCACGACGATACTATACTTCGGTCATCCCTAATCTGACAGTGCAGTGGGAGCTACGAGCTCACCAGAACCAATCAACCGCCTTCCTTTCATCACCTAACCCGTCCCTTTCTCGGCGCGTTGGTATGGACGAGAGCGTGGTTACGTGGCGAAAGATGAAGGTGTGACTGTTCCAACGATCACGTAGCTTTCACCGCACTGTCAGCTTAGAGATGAACGGCCTTTAGGCTACAAGGCGAAGGGCACACACCAGTGAGGCCAACACACTTTAAAACCTGAGAGGACAGGCCAAACAGATCGTCAGTCTTCTTGCTCTTTCGTCAAGCAAGGTCAAAACGTGAGCTTCGACCATTGTGGACCACAAACGGCCGAAATAAATAGTTAATCCCAAATGCCTTGTGAAGGCCCCTTTTCATGCGTACCCTTGGCCTTGTTAATTAAAGGTATTTATAAACTAAAAAAAGACGAGAAAAGAGCGAAGCGGATGAGAGCGGCAGCGAGCCATACCACTCGCGGTATGCCTCGCTGCCTTTCCTTTCGAAATTTATTCGGAAATAAGTCTACTAGCAGATATCGCCACCCGTTTGTTGGGAAAGTACACATTTTAGGAAGCATCTCGTTATCCCTTTCCTCAAGTGGCGACGCTTCTGCCAAGCAGATATCCAGTCCGCTTGTGTGACAGCGCGCAATAACTTAAGCTCTTCGGGTGTTCGGGAACAAGACTCCTTGAGAGGAAGGACCGGGAATACGTCAACTAGTGCTCTTGGGAGAATAGGATCAGATTGCGTCCGAGGCGGAAGGGAAACGTTTCACCTGACGACTCCTCGTAAGAACGAGCTCCCACGGCCCGACGCAACATTCTGACACGGACTACAACTTCTAAATCGGGAAGACGGAAACATATCACCCTTTGATTTAAGAAGCTGCACCGTTGAATGAACAGCGAAACCGGTGAGTCGACTCTCTTCGAGTCACATCTAAAAAAGAAGCTATTCATTGTGTCTAACACTTATGTCGTGTGCGCCAGCAAGACGACTGTTCAGTATGGTTCACGTTTTGGCGCATAAGGCTCTTGTGGTGTAATCGGGAAGATCTGAATTTCGATACAAATATTGTAAACAAAATGCGCACGAATTACTGCGTCGAGGTACTGAAAAGTAATTTCCAAATAAATTCGTTACTTTTGGAAAGTAATTGTAATGTAATGTCATTACTTTTAGTCTGCGATAATTGGTAATGTAACTTAATTACTTTTAGAACAGTAATTAGTAATGTAAATCAACTAATTTTTTAAAGTAATTTTGCCATATCTGAATCTACAGACAAGCCTGAAGCATGTTCGAAGCAAGTTTCTTTCATATATTTGAGCGCTTCTTTCATGTCTGTTGGTAATTCCTGTACGCTCAATGTACGAAAAACATCGTACAAGAAAAAAAAATGAAAGCCGTTTACAACTCCCTGTAACGCCGAACTAGAGCGCAGCTCTTGAGGAGGAGGAGGGAAGGGTACTGAGGGGAGGGTAAACTCCTCCTCTCCTCCTCAACTCCTCATCCTACCAAATACTCCTCCCTCCTCCCCTTCCTCCTCCCCTTCCCTTCTCTCCCTCCTCCTTCCCTCCTCCTTTATCTGCTCCTCCTCCTCCCTCCCCTCTTCCTTCTCCACCTCCTCCTCCCCTCCTCCTTCCTCCTCCCCTTCCTTCTCCCTCCCCTCCTCCTTTCTCCTCCCCTTCCTCCTCCTCCCTCCCCCTACTCCTCCCGCCTTCCCCTCATCCTCCTCCCCCTCCTCCTCCTCCTCCTCCTCCTCACCTTCCTCCTCCTCCTCCTCCCCTTCCTCCTCCCCCTACTCCTCCCTCCTCCTCCTTTCCGCGCGGTGCATTATGGGATATTACCCATGATGCACCGCGCGGTCACGCCGACGGCGACGCCGCTCAAGCCGGAAACGGGCGCCTAAGAGCTGCGCTCTAAAAAAAAAAGACACGTCCGAGACATTGTCAGCAGACTGTCTTTTGAATGGTGTAGTAGCAGAGCAACCACGGATGCAGTGTGCCACGCGACTTCGGGCTCACCCGCGGTTCGCTGCCCCAAACCACGAAAGGCACCGTTGAACGCTTTCAGAGCAGACTTGAATGGATCATACGTAAGGTGTGGTCTATCGCCTCTGACGTTACGATGGATCTTGGCAAGAGGGAGCACGACAAGGGGCATAGGACGTGCTATCACAGCACGCTCGCCGACAGCCAGACAGGCACCCGTTGATTCGTTTAATTCGTCCTGTTTTTGTTTTGTTTTTTGTGTGTGCGCGTTTTTAAATACTCTTCATTCTTTCAGACATGGCGTGACTTCACGACAAACGAAAACAAGATTCCCGCGCTCTAACTTTCTTGTCAGTTTTTATTTGAGGAACGGAAGGTTTCGGCCCGTTAACCCGGTGTTCTGGAACCGACTGTTTCAAACAAAGAAACCAACCGGAAAATAACTTCTTGCTCGTAAACTGCACCACCATGCGTGCAAAAACTTGAATCGTGCAGTCGCGCGCGATCAACCTTGTAAGTTATAAGATCGAAGTTAGTGGGGAAGATTCCCAGAATGCCCGGTGCCTTTTCGTGGCGCGTGCGTTCGGTGGCGCTTGCAACACTAGCAGTCCACCCTGTGGACAGACGTGGCGGAACCGGTAGAACGCTAGATGCGCATCACCTGCGGCGGAATTGTGCGCAAAACTTTTCGCAGAAATAGCGTCCTTCCCAAAATGGTTCTTCTCCGTTGCAAGTGGAAGCGTTGACGCTGGGGGCCCTAGGAACGCTATCCGCCTAAACCACCTCGACGCGTTTGCGTTTTTCTATCCGCCCGTACGCGCTTGCGTGCAGCAGGCAAGAGAGAAGATCCGTCTTCGAACGCCGCTCTTGCGTGGAGCTTGTAAACTGATAGATCTAAGAAGGTTGGTTGCGCATGGCAAAAAGGCATCGTCCCCTTTCGCCACTAGGTCAGCACTACCTTTGCAGCATGATGCCGATCGACCATGTCGTTTACTGAACTGATTCCGGGAGCGCCATACAAAAAAGAAAAAAGAAAAAGAGCCCGCCTCAGGCGGTGATTGCAGACATCATTTTGTACAATATATTGGCAGTGTGACCACGGCTTAAGACACTCCATCGCCTAGCGTAATACGTCGGTAACGCGATCACAAAAAACAATTAATGCGGAATCCCTGCACGCGGTACCATCCACAGATTATATAAACGACCTGTGCATCCATTGTTTTCGATGCTCCAATCGCTGCAAATCCTAAAGCACCAAAAAACTCCGCCCGACGAAGTGAAAAAGAAAAATTGCATAATCAATTCGAATTAGTCGACTAATGCGACAGTGTGGGAGCCCGAGCGAACGTCACTCGATTCTCACTGATGTAACCATTGGTCCGAATGTCAAAGAAAACCGAATAAAACAATATCATTAAATTTAACGCGCGTTAAAGCTTCCCCATCTCTCCAGTACCCCGCTGTTCATGGACACGAGACAATGCCCGATTCCGAGACTCGAAGCGCGCACTCCAACCGAGCCATCGCGTCCTTCGGATCTCCCCCCCCCCCCCCCAAAAAAAAAAAAAAAAAAAACCTCATTACTCCGTTTCTTCCGCGCGTACCACCCAAGCGAGAAGATTTATGTGGAACTAATGTTTATCGGGAAAGGAACAAACAAAAAGAAAGAAAGAAAAACAAAGAGTTGGAGTGTCGGGGCCGCGGAACGTTAGGAGGAGCGAGAAGCCCAGCTTCCCGTCAGCGCTTCCAAATTGGAATCCAACTTGGCCGTCGAGTATCGAACAGGGGAAGGGGGGACGGGGCACAAAGAAGCGACGACGACAGCGCTTCGAAACGCACCGAGGAAAATGACAGCGTAGCGACGCCCTCCGGAAGAATCCCCGAATATAAAAGAGCAGCAACCTCCGGTGATCAGGGAGGCAAAGACCGCATTAGCCTCATGCGTCTTCCGCCGCCGCCGCCGCTGCCGCCGCCACGGCCAGCACCGCCGATCTTTGACAAATATACCTCGGGGACGCCTGTTGTTCTGTTTTCCCCTCCGCCGCATTTCAGTGCGCACGAGAAGACTATCATTGTGTGTTGTGTGCGAAGGCGGAGGGAGGGGAGGAGAAAGCGAAGAGAGAAGGTTATTTATCGTTATCGCGACGGTAGATGCATAGGAACTGCGACGAAGCACGGAGCGGCTGCACTCCGTTTCATCTTATGAGATGGATAGTGGCGAACGTTACGACCCATCCTGCCGTCACTCTGCTCAGATATCACACGCAAAACGCGATGCTAATTACTGACATGATGACAGAATTGTATTGGGACAAGCTTCAAGCATAGTTCAAGCATGTTCGCTCCACGCGTATACTAGCTCGCTTTAAACTGTCCGCAGAAAGCTTTTTTTATTTAATACATAATCAATGTGACAAGATTGTCATACTAGAAAGTAACACACCTCAAATGGTGTCTTCAGTAGGTCCTTCGTGTGATTTGTTAGATGTGCGACCGCTAGAGTCCCCTGCGGCCCATACTAAGGTGGAACGGAGTATAGGCTATAGAATTTGAGGCGACATGCTACGCGCGGTTCTTCAAGGGAAGAAATTTCTCTTTCGAAAAACAAGCGCGCATCGAGGGAAAGGAAGGATGCGCGGTGTGGAATCGACATCCGCCGGCTTCATCTTCCGGCAGAGTCGTAAATCATTGGTCTGTGGAAGACAACCGGGACGAAGGAGTACCCGAACCCCCGCTCTCTAGCCTGGTGTAAACTATAGAGTGTACACTAAAACAGGGGCAGTGTTACGGACAGCAACAATTCGCCGAGACGCTCGAGTGTAAAAGCGATACGCGCACAAAAATACACGAGCGCAACCTTTCGCTTCCCGTTCAGAACAGGCTCATATACATCGCAGAAATAGACAAGCACGGAATAGACAAGCACGAACGAGGGAACTTTGGACGCCGCCCCTTTAAGTGTTCTCTACGATCAGCGCCAAACTATTATCGGTAAAAATCGGCATTTTTATTTTCACTTATTTCAAACTCGACTGCCGTAAACACGCCCTCGGAACGGGGCTGTGTAGTAAAAGCTTAAGTTTGTATACCTTCGATAGCGCTTCGGCGTCTCGCATAAACCTCGAGCCTTCACGCCCAGTCAATGTATGGCGGAGCGCAACGAGCATAAGCCGGAGGCCAAGCATTCGAAAGAGACGCCCTGATGTTCAAATCCTCTCGGTGACTGTAGCCGATCATACGTAGAAGCAGACAACAGCTACGCCACTCTTTGGTTTCACGAGTGCCTTTGCCGTTGTTTATTATCATCTGCAGTTCGGTCGGAACAGTCACAACACTGACTCCTTCAATATACACTGAGAGCATACGAAACACAGGGCGGGCTTATGCTTACGCTTGTTCCTCTGTAACTCGTTCATTGGCACTTTTATAGGCTAACGCCGATATTTCATTGGCCGCGCAGAAATAATAAGATGCTCCGAACACGCTACGCCCTGCCTCCCTAAAGTCGTCAGTGACCACGGCGCAACCATTGACAAGAGATCAATAAAGTTTCACAACGCAGGTTGCGAAAGTTGCATTCAATTTAGCAACCGCACCAAGAATGGAACAAAACGTGTTCGACAAATGACCCTGCTATGCAGCGAGCGATGGCGCTGTCTGATGCCTCTGAGAGCAAAGCTACAGGATGCTAGTCGCGCCGCGGGCCAGTAGGTCTGTTACGACCTCAAGAGTGCGACGAAATGGCGGCAGATGACGCTGGCACGCAAATAAAGTCTGTCAACAGCTGGTATCGAAGTGGAAGCTATTCGGGCTGATGGGACCGGTCAATTAAAGGAACTGAGCCCCGTGACCGAAATTCGCGACACAACCGCCACGAAAGTACCAGAACCTAATACAAGGTTCCGGTGTAGTTTGTCCAGGAACAAAACCCCCATGGCTGACGGGTTCGAATCCCGGCGGAAGTGCCCAGAATCTAACAGAGACTTATAGCGGAGATGGCACCATGTAACCCAGATTTCGGTTGCGCGTCTAAAAAAACCCGGATGGACAAAATGAATGCTCAGTCCGCCGCCAGATGCCCTTCGTTGGTTAACGAAAGCCCCCAAGGTTGATGGTTTTTTGTTTGTTTGTTTTTGGCCTCAGAGGAAACTCGCAATAGCTTCCATTCAATCCATTTTCATTAAGCGTGTTTGTTGCACTGTCGAATACAATGACCACGCTTTTCCTCGCCGGCAGCACCGAACTGGAAGTTGTTCCTTGCTATCGATTGAAATTTGCTTAGACCTTTCGTCGGGATCATTCGTCATCTGGACAACCATTAGTGTTCCGCAGGCCGGCCATGTATAAATGCTCGGTAGTATAGACAGAAAGGGCACGCTCCAGTCGTGCTCGATGTTCCTTCTCAGGAATACATTTTCCTGGCTGCCCGGGGCAAGAAATTACAAACATGCTCCTCGTCCTTTTACAGCTTTATTCATGGGAATCGAGTCATAGTAATAACTGCTTCGATTTACTGAATCTCCGACGATAGCACTGCGCGCATGAGATGTAACACGTAGTTAAATCGGAGACGACGGAAATAAAAAGACAGCAACAATGCGTCTCGGTGCTTAGTATACGCAGCGCAAGTTAGTCTGTTTTGTTTGTTTTTTGAAATGCGAAAGCATTAACTGTTTTATGGAGCGAGCTGACGTCATCACTTTGAAGCGCGAAAACAGCACACGGTTTCCGCGATCGCCTTCGGTTCCATTGGCTGGCGCGCGTCGACGGGGCTCCCATTGGCTGCTGCGCTTGTCAGTTTCCCCTACCGCTCACCCCATGGCGCTGCGTGTCCATCAGCGCGCCATTAACACGGAGCGTCCAAGGTCACCAGGGGAGCACGCGCGGTGACCGGTGACGAAAAGTACGCAGCAGACGAAAAAGGGAGCGGACGAGCGGCTTGCATGCTTTCGCATTCACAACTCATAAGAAGTGCAAAAACGTACCTCAAGCTTTTCTTCTTTTTTTTTTGTGGTTGTGGTGACTTTAGGACGCCGAGCTCTGATTGGTTGAGAATGAAGGATACTGGGTAGACCTCGAGGCAGCTTGCTTTGAGGTCTAGCCGCTGTCCTTCAATCAGAGCCAATCAGAGCTCGACGTCTTTCTGACGTCACCGCAACTCCTGCGCAAGAATCAGAGCAGACGACTTGCCCTCCGCACTGGTTCCCGTTGAATAATCCTCAAGCCGAAGACACGCTGCTCATTCGTCGTACAAAAGACACGGTGTTCGCTGCTGACGTCATGACAGAATTATTTGCGCACACGCCTCAAGCACTGATCTAAGCATGTTTACTTCACATAAGATGGGTGCTTTGAATACGTCTGCAGGCAGAGTTTGCACGACCAGTCCGACAGGATCGCCATACGAGAGAAACACACCTCGGACAGTGTCTCCGCCGACCGACTTTTTTCATGACGTATTAACGGCGTGATCGCAGCTTTACACGCGCTCCGGATATTTCTTATAAATGCTCGGAGTTATTTTTCAGAGATCCACCCTGCCTCAGTAACATTTCGTGTGCGATTCGCTACACGTATACGCTCACCAACAAACCAGAACAATGTTGTGACGTTCTAGCGCAACGTGTTATAAATCCCTTCAACCTCAATACAGGTTCGAATTTTTTCCCGACTCATAGCTTCTTCTTTTGTAAAAAAGTGCAGTCCGTTTGCGTTCCTATTTGTTTCCAGGAAATGCTTTCTAAAAATTCTCTTACAAATACTTCCTCCATGCATTACGTTGGACAGAAAAATACGCCACGGTAAGCAAGAATACCGCCACGGGGAGGAGGACAGGGGGTGTCGATGTTTGCAACGTTACTCACACTATGTCGGAAACAGTCCTCCGATGTTAGCGTCAAACACGAAAGAGAAGAACACAGGGCGAAAGGAGCGTATTCGTATTTTTGTGCGGACAGTGGCCTCGACATGCGATGGAAGGTGAAGAGGCAGCGAGGGTCGAAGGATTTGAATTTGGGAAAACATATTCCGAGCGTGCCGCAAAATATTTTGGAGGTCTTAGAAAATAAGCAAAATCAAAACGCAATTCTGGTTCAGGCGGCCATATGTCGAAACAGAAAGAAAAATGGAAAAGTTGAAAACGAAAAAAAAGTGACTGCAGCAAAAGACAAAAAAAAAACAGATAAGGATCCACAGAAAACGTTGGGACTAAGAAAGCAAAAGAGAGAGAAAGAAAAAGGAAAGAGGGAGTGTGAGGAGGAGGCAGCGCACGTGTCGCGTCTCGCGACAGTGACAAGCGCGATCGCTTCTTGCATCCCCACCGCTGGGAGCCACGTGCGAGCACGAAGGAAACACGAAACCGAGAGCGCCGCGGGGGGTCCGCTTGGCCGCCCTGATTCACTGCTTTCTCTCCGCGGATACTTCCATTCGGCGGCACTTTGTAAGCCATCTCGGTCGCCCCCTGTGAGCTCCAATCTGCACCTTGATGCAGAGATTTTAAGCTCATTGTTTATCAACAATGAGTATCCAACTTATAATTCCCACGAAACACGTTTTTCTTTTTTTTTTTGTTTTGGGGGGGGGGGTTTAAGCAGTATTTGCGCGTGTTCAGTTCTGTAGCCCGTGCCATCGCCTTAGCGCGATGTTACAAGCATGACAACGAGAAAATATTGCGTAAAAAAATATTGCAGCCACATTTTTTTTTCGTTAAATCGGGTGCCGCTGAGAACAGAGCACTCCTACAGAATCGGCCTCGGATAGTGGAAGATTAGCTGTCTGAGTTTTCTCATGGTCCTAAGAGAAAGATCGAAGACAAAATTTCATTTCATTTCACGTAGTTACCTCCACGGTCCCTTGCCGAGAACATCAATTGTCTCACAGGTGTTCGGCCGCACTGCAGCAGCTCGCGCCGTCTAGCCATTTACGATTAAAGCCGGCCTTATTTTCTCCCCGCTCCAATTCGAAACAGCCTCCATTTGTCAGGATGAAAAGGAACTTAAGATTTTTTCTCCAGATTGAGAGACACCTGGAAAAGGGCTACAGCAGATTTAAGGATTTCAAAAGCGCGTAAAAATGAATAAAACTACAACACAAATATCTGTTCTCTTTTTTTTTTTTTTTTCAAAAGAAGAAATATATGGAATTATAATCTGGGGCATGCTTTGTAGGAGACGTGGATATGGCCATGGTGTCATCGGTGAGCGGATTCTTCTCGGATCGCTGGTCGGCTGGCCCGGAGCAACACCATTTGTCTGAAGAGACCCCCTCGTGGCTGCATTTGTTTCTTTTGTCGTCCTTTTTTTTATTTCGCATCGGTAGAATTATTTCCCCGTTCGGCGGCGTTCACTCAAGGTGCAACGACGTCGCCTCGAAGGTCTCTCTCTCTCTCTCTTTCTTTCTCGACAGGGTTCTGCACGTCGCTGTCGTCCATCACTTCCGCCCACCGACAGCGACTTCATTCCCATGGCAGACCTCTTTCTTTTTCAGCTCGTTCGCTCAAAGTTCGGCGTCAATTTAGCCAGCCTCTATACGGCCCATGAACGACACAGAATGCATATAACTTTAGCTGCATCATTTTCTTTCTTTCTTTCTTTCTTGTTTTTTCACCAAAAAATACGTCCGCCTTTGCGCGGGATCTTTTTTTGTCTGTATATTTATGTTTGCCTTCTTGCGAAGTACCTAGATCCGTAGGCACGTTGCCAGAGCGAGCTAGCTGAAACAAGCTGAAACGAGCGCCGCTGGCTCCGAAAGCATCAAACACACACACACGCACGCGCATACAATTTCGGATATTCTACGACGGAAGTAGTAAAAAAATTGACCTTTCATTTCGCCCGCGCGAGCGTGTCATCCATCGCATAGAAGCAGCTCGAAGTCCAGGCCCCGTCATAATAGGTGACCCTAAAAGCAACTTTCAGGCGTTGGAGAAGATAGCAGTACGCTGGTGTCCGCCGCTTACAGTCATCATTACTGTTCCAGAGACAAAACGTTATTATAACCGGAGTTCAGCAATGCCCTGTGTTCCTTCTAGTCACGAAGAACGGATTGGTTACTAATGAAACGTAAAAAAAAAGGTAAGTGTGACTATATCCGAAGTGATTATAGGGATCTGAGTATAAATTACCTGGGCACGAACCGATGGGACGCGAAAAGGATGCCTCGTCACTCACTCACCTCATCGATGGAAGTCCATAATTTAGTCACTCGGGTTTCGTTTTCATGCTCATCTGATACTATCACCTATCGATCGCTAGTGTGCCGTTAGTACATGTATTATTTCTTCACTGTATAGCAGGGGCGGGTCGGTGAATGGAGGAGCGTACCGGCACCAACAAATGATACAAGTACAGCACCTGGACATTTCCTGGACGAATTCAGTACCATGGGGAAATAATGATATATATGTACTTCGAAATGAGCTTAAGGTGATCATGAAGACAATTTGAAAGTTCAGTTTAACGATTAAAATAGAAGCCAACGTGTATTGCACGTAATTTTGACGCAGTTTTAGCCAGACGTTGAGCTTGCACGCTGCACAAATTAATTTAACAGATACAACAAAGATCACACCGGGACCGAGACTGCGAAAACGTCCAGCTTTTGAGTCACGTGGACTGATCATATGAGGCTCGTCAAGCGATTGGTCGAGTGAACGGTGTTCGCTCGTCTTCGTTTTCGATCGTAAGTTGTTATAAAACGAAACATTTTTTTTTCTATATTTAGTAACAACGAAAACAATAGTTTACTGTCATAAATGTTTAGAGCAACAGAAATAAAATACTATTTCAGTCCGTTGAGGCGTCGACTCAAAAGCCGAGCGCTTTTCACTCGTGAATATTGGGCGAGGACTGAGTTGAAAAGCGTTTACTGTGGCAACAACATAGAGTAGCAACAACTTAAAGATGTTTTAGTGAGAAGAACAAAATGGGCGCATCATTGTGATTCGTCCTTTTTGTCGCGCGATTATCAGTTCCATGGGCGAAGGGAGCTGCAGAAACTGTTTCAGGCTGACGCGCTGCTGTTTCCGATACTCCTACGGGTTCGCGGCTCTCCAAAGCTAAAATAAATATATTAGCATATTTATTATATATCATGCCAAAACGCTTCCGTCGTAACTCGTCTAACACTCCGCATTCTTTTTGCCCATCTATCCAGCCTTTGGTCCGACGAGAACTTTATCTGCCTGTGGTATCCTGAAGTGTTGCGCGCGAATATGCGGAAACGAGAACGTCGGTAAACGCCCCTGCACGAGCCCAAGACTCCGTCGTTTTTACGCCGAGCCTCCTCAAGCAGGACCCTACTCGTGTCATGTCTTGGGTTCGTAAAGCTGATGGCCGTCCGCGTAAAGCCTGTCGCGGTGTTTTGTCTCACTACACAACAGCGACGCATCGGAATTATTGCTCTTCGTAAGCGATAGCGGCGCCGCTCACAAAGCGATGGCTAATAAACAATGTCGACAAAAAGTAAGGTCCGTAAACGCAGTTGCGCTTGAATGTGTTTGACTGCGTTGCGTTGAAAAACGGCTCCGTGTAAACCGAGACATCCGTGCTTCGTGCGAAGTGTGGCAACCTATTCAAGGAGTAACTTGGCAAGCGACGTACGGGGCACGACACTCCTGCATGGTTACTTCTTGATAAAATTCACGCTTAGAATTACCGCCAACGATTGTCGTGGAAACGCGCAAGACACGTGCCACGAGCGGGTGCTCCGCCGCCACTCGCTTCCAAGGGCCGCTCATTTCAGTCCTGCTACACTGTAACCGTAGTGCTGCGCCTCCATTTGCTTGCAAGGGCCGCTCGAGACCCGGGCAGCGTGCACTGGCGCATCTGACTCTACTTGCAAGACAAACCTGAACACATCGAGGGGCTTTATGAACAACCACGCTACAACGCTCTCAAACCCCAAAGTGCCGCTACAACTCACCGCGCCCTATACGCTCATGCCCATTAAATTCTACCGAAACCAAGGGTTCACAGCTGACATCACCTCCGTTTTAAGACAGAGGTTATTGCGGGAACGCCGACCGTCAGTTTCGGTTTCGATGATTTATTTTATACGAAATAATGAGATTCGTAGAACTGTACAAAGTGATTGAGCATACTAAGGTCTCTAGAGAGTCGGAGAACACCTTTATAAAAAGAAATTCAAAATCGTCTTCATGGTCTTTTTAAGAAGCACGGCGCGCCGTCAACTAGTGAAAGCTTACAATTGATAACACCAATCATACTTAGCTATCATTTAGTTTGAGGAGAATAGAAAAAAACGGGACAGTGCTAGGTAGGTTTTTTTTTATTTGAGTCAAAGGCTAGGATTAAAAATATCACGTTGTCTCGTGGCTTCAGACGTAATGACACATCATAAAAATAGTTATGGACATCCAAGATTCTACTCCACGGACGTGGTCACTGCTCCATGGTGTTGCGCCTACTTGCAACCTACCCCCTTCCCACTCACTAAAATCACTCTGCGGGCCCACTCCCACTAGGCGACGAACACTGGTTTGCACCAGTCGACGATCAAAAAAAATGTCTAAGAACCAGCGAAATCTTCCGCAATAGTGAGTGTTCTATCGCGGTCAGTTGATGGCGCACGAGTATAAAGGAACGTTGGTAGCAACGTGCGTCTGACTGCAGCAAGCTGAGCATCAGAATCTACGATATTAAAGCCCACCAAAGAACCCCACCAGACCACAAAGCCATTTTCCGCGTACTCTTGGAATATGTCCATAGCATGCCATAAAGAGGCCCACACCTAACCCTCCCATAAAACCTCGTTGATAATTTTTTTATGGGTCCTTAATAAATGGGTTATGAATAAACCTAACTCTCTTTTCGCTTGTCACTTACTCGTACGAACGCCAATTAACGCCTCCAAGGGGACGCGCTGATGCGTTCATACGCGTAGGAGATCAAATATTGACTATACTTCGTTTCAGCTCAGGTTCAGAAGCAGGCGATGCTACAAGCGCGAGCTCCGGGCTTTCAGCGTCCCTGCCAAGCACGCGCGCTCGTGCAATGCAAGCACTGTTCAGGGCCACACGCTCGCGCTCGTAGCATCGGCTGCGTCTGGACCCAAGCTGAAACGAAGTATAACCCATTTCCATCCACATCTTTCTCTTCTATCCTGCCTTTGCATATGCGAGTCTTTCTTCTGCCTGCGGGGTCAAAGTGTGCAAAGGTATTAAACACTTGTGCAGCTTCATACGATACATCCCCTCGCTTTCTCATTGGCTGAATAATTAGAGGAAGACCAAAGATTCGCGCTTCGAGTACATCGCGGAGCAGTACACACACAGGAGCTGGTGGAAGTGCAGTTGTATACCACGTTATCCTAGCCGAAGAACGAACTGCTTTTGTTTTTCCGGGCATCCAGGACGGACAAAGGCCGATCAAACATGCGCCTACCCTCTCGGCGTCGGTCCCGCCGTTCATTCAAACGAGGCGCCGGCACCGAGTTCGGCGACTCCGACCGACGCGCTCCCTTCTCCGCGGCGAAACCTCACGCAATGCACGCGGGCAAAGGAACCGAGAAACCACTCGGCCCAAATCGTAGCCCCGCAGCGCCGAACAATGACACGAAGTGGATGCCTGGCTTCCACAGACGGCGGCCGGCTGAAGCCAAATGATGATGATGATAATGACCCGCGGGTCGCGGCGATCAACCGCCATGCGCACTTCGCTTCGCCTTGAGGTGGACCGTAGGGAAGGCATCTGCTTCGAATCTAAAAATACTACCTCGCGAGTCAAATAGGTATATGAAATTATTGCATTGAGGTTCAGACAGCACGAGGTTAGTTTTCAAAAGCCGTCTTGCGCCAGCGCTGTAGATGAGCAGTTTCATCGCAGCAGGCACTGCAGTGAGACTCAACAACGTTGGTTAAACGTGCATCACGCAGTAGTGATTGATGACGCCACTGCACGCCGGTGCAACTTGAGATAAAGCCCCCGTAACTACTGCTTATACGCCATTACACCCATTGCACATTGGAGAAAAAAAGTAACAGTTCAGCGAGCGATGACAACTGTTTAATCGCGCCAGCTGGCCGATTTATACAGGAAGTGTCGGTTGCATGAACCGTTTTACTACAGTCGTCGCCTAACACTACGCACAAACATATACCTCCTACTTATTATCGGCTACCTGGAAATTAGTCAACTACATATGATTGGCTATCTACTTTCTTCACTTTTTATGCTTGACTCATCTGGCTAGCGTAGCCTTCAATTTCTTCCGTATCTACGCTTGGCTCATCTTACTCGTAAAGTCTCGTAGCGTTCCACGGTTAGGTTCGGACAGAGTGCATGCGCTGACCAGACACGCCCCATTCCCCGCACGCCTCGCTTTCCACCCCTCGGACGTCCCGGCAGAAAACCGGTTTTACGGTCAACCGCGAAAAAAAAGAAAAAAAAGGTCGGCGTTCTGCGTGCGCCGACGACATCGAGAGCCTCCCGCGGCCGCTGGGGCTTCCTTCCCGCGCAGTTCGCGCGCGATGAGGCAGCCATTGCGTGGTGCGGGGTGAACGGTTCTCAGCGGAGTTCACGAACCCTAGCTCTCCTCTCCGACCGAATCGGGTTGTCCACTGCACGCGCTCGCGCTCGTGCTGCAACTATATGCTCAGTTTCACTGTACGTGCGAGCGACACCGAAGCTAGAAGCACGAGCGTGTTGCAACCAAGACTGCACGACCGTGCGTAAAGTGAAATATGGCACCCCGACTGGTGCTCCACGAGGGAAAGCACGGACGGCTTGCGCGTGAACATAGCTTTGGCAAGCTTCATATTGCACGGTCTTGTCCGCACGAGCAGAGACATTGCTTTTCTGTTCACCGCGCATTCTCAAAACGAGCTCACTTGTACAGGCTGCTAAGACCGGCAATCGCTATAGATAGAGAGTTTTAGTAGATCGTTCCGATGACTCCGATAACGATACCCGATACTCTGCCTCCGCCTTTGCGCTTACATATATAGTATCGTTATCAGGGGTATCGGAGGTATCGGAACGATCTACTAAAACTCTCTAATGTTAAATGCACAGTACCAAAAAAAAACAAAAAAACTATAGAACTCTCGTTGTTAGCATGCGCTCAATAGCCGAATGGCCGCGGACCCATCTTAATTTCAAGTCAGGAACACATACAAGACGCTACAAACCCAATTAACTACGCGCTGCGAAAGTGCGACTCGGGACATCAAAGATTGGTCATCCTTAAATCAATTCAGCCTATCACAAGGCCAATCGGTATAGTCATATAACGGCTAAGCAGTCTCATTAGCTAAAGAGGTGGAAGGTTTTGTTTTCCTCAGAAATTTCGTGACCTCTGGGGCGTGCTGCTACTCGCTCATCTCATTGGCTAGCTGGAGGCAAACTGAAACGGATAGCTGGCAGTACACGCGCAAAACGTTCACGTGTGTATTGCTCGCCGCGATAAACACTTTATTCTAACAGAACAAGCAAGGTACTTAATGCGATATCTCTATTATTTAAAAATATAGATCTCTCTCTCTCTCTCTCTCTCTCTCTCTCTCTATATATATATATATATATATATATATATATATATATATATATATATATATATATATATATATAGAGAGAGAGAGATAGAACAATAATAGAGTCGAAAACTGTTCGTGCGGCACCGGCCTGCCGGCCGACGCGCACGCACGTGGCGGCGAACGTTTTAATTATTTGTAAATGTATATACATATATATATATATATATATATATTTAGAAATAATAAAACGTCCGCACGCACAACGCAAATCGGTCAGCCGGAAAGGCTATAAGGTTACAGTGGCAGGCCCATTGCCGATATGCAATTTTTTCGAACACTGTGAAGTCTTTGTAACGTTTATTTCAACGACCGCCCATACCGGAAGAAAGTTCATAAGCTCTGAAAGCCTTCTGCATGTACACAAACCAACAACGCGCTCGTTAATTACGTCGATCCCAAGGTCCTCTTGTAAAAAGTTTGACCAACAAAAAGAGCGGCGAGTAGACATGTACACCTTACTGAAATAAAGTAACTAAATATCGTTACTCATAACACGAAAGTAACGAGCTTTGTTACTTGTTACTGAAATATAAAGGGACGCGTTACTTCATCTCTAATATAACGCGATACGTTCTCATTATTCTGAATGCCTTTTTTCTAATGCACTAGCCTCATTTTAATATTTCGTGTCGTAAATTATTGCTCGCCACTCAAGGCATTCATTCAGGGGCGACTATGGCTAAAGTAACGTACCTTTTGCACATCTCTTTATTACTTTTAGCTTTTTTACGCTATGAACATCACAAGAGCAAGCTGAGGCAAAAAGTAGATTGGCTACACACATTCTTCTTCGGAAGTGACTGAATACAATTCCTCGTGACTCCGTCAAAAAATAACTACTAGTTCCTTCTCTTAAAAGGTAACTAAGTCGTGACATCCTTACCGAAAAAAGTTACTATACTCGTTTTCACCTCAAGAAAAGGGAAATTTTGAGCATGGTTCCTACGCCGCGCGAAGTAGTCTTAGAAGATTTGGTTGTCTAAGAAAAAAGCCACGCTTTTGGCGTTTGAAACGTGTACGGCTTGATGATATCAACTATCTAATCTACAATGCACCATACATATATCTTAATTCTCTACATAAACGGGGGAATCAGTAATGCTCCACAAAGAGCCGGATTTTTCACTACGGTTGTTGAAGTGAAAACGACTATAGATACGAGTAAGGCGTTACTTGTAGGTCAGTAGGTGCAAGTATTTCCGCGAGCCGTGCAGACTTGTGTGGAAAAGACACCCTCTCCTTTCGCCACTGAGACTGCATGACCATTGGAGCTCAATGACAGTCTTCCTCCCCGTATAAAAGTCTTTAAAAAATGATTGCCGATCTAAGTGTATTGTGGTGCAGCATACACTACCTAAGAAACTTCTAAAAGTGTTTGTCTTTAGTCGCAGTCACACTGCGACTGAAGACATCATATAAAAAGACACGGCGTTCGCACCAGATATGATGAGATAATTATTTGTGGACATGCCTAGGGAATATATTCAAAGCATGTTTGCTTTACACATAAGTATTCTTCTCACATCTCTGCAGACAGATTTTGTAAGGCCAATGTGACAGGACCGCCATCATGCATTGATGCATTGCACGGTCTTTACACCAGACCTCTCCTGCTTGGACCCTTTCGGGGTCTGCAATATTGTTGAAAAAAAGCAAAAAATTCGCCTTAGACAGTGTTTGCTAGACTGTCTTTAGTATTATGTATTAGCAGTCTGACCGCGGCTCTAGTTTCAGAGCCACCGCATCTAGGCTGAAACAAGCCCTGCGCTTATCCAAAACTGTCACTTGGATTCGATCACAATAATGCGACCCAGAAATGAAACGAAAAATAAATAAAATAAACAAACTGCCAACAAGGCCGAGCTATTCACGCGTGTCGCGACCGTGTCAAGGCGGTCTTGGCTCGGACGTTGTCTATCTACGCCCTAGAAAGTCGCCTCGGGTAAAGCCATCGAGGTATCAGCGCGTTTGGAAAACTTCGCTCCTGTTCCCGTCGTAGTCATAAAGTTATCGCACAAATAGAGCGAGCGAACTTAGGTAAAGAGGACATCACAGGGACAGCACATCTGCCCTTCTATGATTAATTATTTTTAAGGTTTCTAATACCAACGCGATCACTTTAAACAAAAAAACGTCAAGCGGCAATGCTTTTCGGCTGAAAATGAATATACCTAAAAGACGTATATTAATTTTATTAACACTTCGAGAAACGTGTTTGCATCTTTAACCCTTCCTTTCTCATATTTCTCCTTGTAAAACATCTGCGAAATTGAGCAAGTGAATGAACATCGTTCTCATTCGTACGTAACATGGAAGAGTAAACAGTCTCCGGAGAATAACATTTTTTTCTGAAAGACGAATGCAGTCAACAATAACTCCCTACGCAAATCGATCAGTCAAAGTACATCAATCGTGGCGCGTCGAGCCCATAATTACTTCTTACAAATGTGTGAACACCGACGTGTCTATATCAAGACAACGGAGTCTTATGACTATGAGCATCAGTCTCTCAAATCACAAGCTTACAACGCAGTTTGCTCGCGCAATATAGTGTCGCTGTAAAAAGACCAATGAATCACTGTCGGGTTAAATTAACATATTTCTATTCGTGACATCGATATGAGCGACCCAGTTGCTTCTTCTTTCTCGAATAACGCGGCTTTACATAACGTTACGGAAATAATGCATATCTGTGTAATTCATCTCATTACTGAGAAATAAAAAAAATAAGAAAAAGAAGTGGGCTGAGTGAACAAAGACACGCAACAAAACCTGTGATGTGGTCCTTACGACGAATAACGTATGCACCAATTAGCCTAGATTTCTACCCTATTATTGTGCATATTCTCCAGGCGCTGTTCGCGCATATAGGTCATGCGCACCCGAATAATTGTCACCAACAAAGGCGTCGAGTAATAACGTCCGCGCATATCGATTCCCGGGCGGCAGACGCGGAGGTGCACTTCTCGGAAATCTAGATCGAGCAGGCAGCGCGCTAAGGCGGGTCACGAACCCACCGAGAGATTATTAGATTAGTCTGACCGTCGACGGCGCCGACGGATTTGAGGCACGCCGGGGAAGCATTGGACAGGCGTTGAAGCTTCGAACTACACGTCAGTGCCGTTAGAAAGGCGTGGCGCCATGAAGTACACGCGTCAGGTCAATGTCCAAGGCTGTGCGTCAACGTCGAATGTAAAAGTGGCCTTGAAAAGGGCAATCGCGAGAATGTCTTGCCTCCCAAGCTCCAGACTGGAAGCACGTAAAAATAAAGTTAAAATAGTTCTTGATCTACGTTTTATGCGTCTAGAATTTAGGAGCTCCCATATTTTAGGAGAATGTTTAATTGTGTTGCGTCAATAAATCCACGCGACACGACAACAGGACAACCGGCAACGTAAACCGGTTGAACAAACGTAACATTTGCCGTCTCATTTCGCGACTTTGTACTAAAAACTAAGAGAAGCAACCAAAAGTTGTTGTTTTGACCTTCAAATGTCCAGTACATAAACTTTGAGTGGACATGACCCCAATATTGGGGTCATCATTGGTTGGAAAATAACAGATGGTCTTAGTGATGAACCGTATGCTGTCCATGAGAGCTAAGAACTCTGGAGCGTCTAGTTTCCCGCAACGCACGCGGGAGAGCCCATCGCTGCAACCTACGCAGGAATATCAGCCAATGACAGTGGGGAAATTGTGTCTAGACCCGCAGATATTGTATGTGCCGTGAGGCTGAGCATGGCGCTTCACCGTGCTCAAGTCATGATCTGTACCAGAGTAGAGATTGTTTTCGTTTAGAACTAAACATATTTTCAGTCTCGCCATTGTCCGAGATGCCTCCATAGTCTTTCATCTCACCATTTCCCTTCCCAGCCCAGAGCAGCTAACCGAGGTCAGCCGCAAGGCTTGACTCTCTCTGTTTTCTCCTTCTGCTCTCATCTCCTTCCAAATGCTTTACACGAAAGTGGACGCAGCAGATTTCTTAGAGTCTAAGAACTCCTTAAACTTTACTACAGGCCGCGAATACCACGAGAGAGTTTTAAAACACGAATCAATTTTCTCACTTTGCAATACACGGCACGCGCGGTTTGTCGTCTTCTCTTCGCGCCAAATCATCCATCAAAAATGTCGAAAAAAAATTTGGGAACTCTGAATCGTGGTTGGAACAAGCTTATCGGGCGGCTCCTCCAACAATGCCCAGCATGAACCGCTTCCGCCAAACTCCCACTGATATTCGCATGTCGTCGGTACGCGTATTTGAGAATAATCATCGTGTAGGAGTCCGGAGAAAAGCAATACGTCTCGGCGAGTGCCGGTTCAGCTCGGGGCCGGCTAATCAGATTCGTCGTGCTCGGTCCGGAATGTCCTCCAAAGGCATAATTAATTCTTGCTGGGTCAGCGCACACTCGAAATCTAATTTTAAACCCGCCCGCGCTCCCACAAACAGATCCCCGAACTTCTCCAAAAGAGGACCCGAAGTTTTTATTTGTGTATTATTTGTTTATTTATTTATGGCTAGAAAGTTTGCCGTAGTCAACTTTTCGTTCATGGCCTCTCTCTCTAGAGGTTAAAGAAATAATAGTTCCCATTCTAACTATACAAGTGGAAGAGCACTTCCAACGGCGCCGATTCATTTTAAGCCGGCGCTCTCAATACGACTGGCGGAAAGCAAATTTACTTTTCCACTTTTTTTCTGCGGAGCCCGGGATCGAATTTAAGACATAAGTGGTTAGTTCTAAACGCATCTCATCGCAGTACGGCTACTGTTCACCAATCTAATAATTATTTCAAGTTTTCCCAAACTAGATGTTTGAATGTAAAGGCCCGTTCACAGTCTTGCGACCTCTTAAAACTGGGTTCCTTAAAACCTCTTACAACGAGAGGACACACTGGCGCCATCTATTGGGTAGCAGTGTAAACTTGGCGGTCCGGCATATTTTCTATTTCTCTCGCGCATTATCCTATCTTTCTTGGCTCGAAAAACTTTTGTCAACGTTTAAAACGAGCCTTTCTTATAGGTATTATGCACATTTGACCTCGGAAATCCCGCAAAACCTTCGCTCTTGTGAAATGCAGTTCCAGGGCCACCGCATAGATGGCGCCAGCGTGTGAGTGTGTTCTCTCGTCCTAAGAAATTTTAAGAAGTTTTAACAGATCTCGTCTCTCTATCGTACTCAGTTGCAAGAGTGTGAACGGGCCTTAAGGCTTTGAGCGAGCGTGGGTTGTTTAAACTAAAGGCAACGAAGTTGCCTGCTTCTATTTAATAAGGTTGCATAGCTACAAAGGATGTTGTTCCAGACCATTGGCGTCACTACGCACAACATACGGTGAGGCACACATTTTGACCTTGTTTTATTTAGACAATGTAAACTACGTAAAATAGTACTATTAAGTAGCACGAGCGTGGGCCTCACAGCATTCTTTTGAGGGGCACTACAGCTGCGAAGAAAGCTAAAGTTTAGTGCCTATTTTCATTAGTACTGTTAAAGATTTGCAACAAAAATTATAACACTAAAAATATCGGACTTTTACTAATATCTTGAGACAATAAAATACAAAGGTCGAACCTCGCAAACTATATCTTACGTTTTTTGTTTGTTTTTTCTTGTTTTAATATGGGCATTGATATTTAGGACCACCTCATCTGCGCGTTGCAGCTACACCTACATTTTCAAAATATGGGAAGAAACATTTATGAAAAAATACAGGCTTTGATGTAACTTTTACAGTGAACGCACAAAATCTCAGTCACTGTGAGATACGGAAGAGTTCCTGAGAATAACGAGAGAACGACAATGCCTAGACCACACACTAGCAGGAGTACCTGCATGTATACTGCACCGCAATTTCATCGAAACACCAATCATCGGTCTTTTCTCAATCAGCTTGGCCAATGAGATGAGCGAGTGGCATTTTGCCCCAATGCAATGCACTGGCCGTCTTCAAAATGGTATCGTCTGCTCCACAACGAGTGCGAAAATAAATAAATAGCAGTCAAATATAAAAAAAGAAACGAAGGAAAAAAAGAAACACAAGCCACTATACATTGGGGCAGAGACCGTGATATTCACCATCACCAGGAGCACCGCTTCCCTTTTCGCAGGTCGGAACTGTTGATTAACTGACGGCCGTATTTTTACATGCTACTCGACTCCAACTCCAACTCCGCTCAGTCGAGTGAAGGAAAAATATACACCTCCACTCAACGGGCACTTGGCTTCATAGACGCTTTTCAACGATTCCTCTGCGGAGCAATTTTTCGAAATTTCGTACTCCACTCCACCATTCGTGGGTGTGTCTGGAGCCGATATTAGCAAGTTTTAGAATAGGGGACCCCAGAGCTTTGGGTGCCCCAAACAGCGTAGGGCGTCCCAGTGTACATGGGCAGAACTTCTGCGTATGCCCATTGCGATGCCCCGAACTATTATATCAACATGTTCAGTATATACCTAACATAACGTTAGTGCAAATATTAATATATGTGTCGATTATCTTTACGAAAATGTACTTTACGAGCACTCCATTGGTGAATTTCAAGCTCTCCTGTAGCCAGCGTGAAAGTTTTGATTGCCTTATCGTTAAAACAAGGACTATCACTTTCCAGTCTATCAACAGTGGGCGAAAGAACAGCGGTCAATTTTTCTTTCCCCGAATTCGACTGCGTATCAAGCCTTTTTGCGTACTGGCCTTTTAGAAAAGAGGTGTGTTCTGCACTTTGCTGTTTTAACTGTAGGTTGCTAACTAGCCCAGCTCTCTTCTTGGGTATCTTCCGAAATGCACACTCTCAGAAAAAAAGGGTATATTCTTACACCCCTTGTCCCGTCTACGACACCCCAAAACTTCAGTTCGACGTACAGCGCACTGACGTCGAACGGACGGCCCCAACTTCTACGAGGGGCTTGGGAACGGGGATATATACCTTATTAAACAGCCAAAGTACGTATCAAAGATTACAGGAAAAAAACACTGAGGTTTTGCAGCATAATAAAAAAAATTGCGGTGGCTTAGCTCGGCTATGCCAGGATATACGTAGCGTGAGCTTATGCGCACAAAATGAGAGGCGCTATCAAGCGGCTCCGGTGCAGCGTCAGACTTGGCTACTGCGCAACGGAGGCGGACAGCTGGGCACGCGGCGGCGCCGGTGCGTCTGCCGCGGCTACGACGCCATTCCTCTGGAATGTGCAGACCCGCGAGGCGCGCGCGGTGGCGGCGGAGCACGCGGTGGCGGCGGCTCCGGCGCGCCAGCTGTGCGCCGTGTGACGTCACTGCTCCTCGCGCTTGCGCAGCACGGAGCACGGCTCATTATGCGAGCCACGCGAAACTGCTCAACCTCGGCCAGTGTAGCTTACGCTACAAAAACCGATTTTTCTTCTTTTTTTTTAGTCAGTAACATTTACATTAGCTATTTTAATAAGCTGTACCACTCGGCTCTCAAGCCGCTCGTGAAAGTTGGTACCGTCGGTTCTACGTCAGCGCGCAGTACGTCGAACTGAAGTTTTGGGGGTAGTATATGGGACAAAAGGTGTAAAAATATACCTTTTTTTTTCTTTTGAGAGTGCAGCCGTAACATAGAAACAGAGCAAGTACCTAGGTGCCCACTTGACGACGGCTCATATATTTTATGTATTTGTGCCGGCGTGACACCACAGTCATCTGGCATCAAGAGGACAATGAATGTGTCAGTGCAAGTAGAGCCCAGACATTCAACATGCTAGTTTCAGTGCGAGCTTTGAAATTGAATTTCGGCACTTTGTACCTGTTGGCTAAAAAGCTTATGCATTTCCGTTAAACAGCTGCTGCTGATGAACCGATTTAACTGCTCTAGCATGTTTTAATTGCTTCATGACGATACATAGCCCTCAAAATGACGGGGCCAGTACACAGAAGCGTTCGAATACGTTGTCTTTACATTACGAGTAAGTGTGTATGCGACCGCGATTCAGCGCGGATTCCATGCTTCGTAAACGCCTGCAAAGCTACTCCTTTGATTTGCTGCCGTGCCCGAGGCATTGATGTACCGGTGTCTCGCGATCATAACTTGGCGGAAGCCCTCATAACGCTGATCGAAAATACGTTTATTGATGCGTGACTGGTACGACCGACTCTTGTCCGAGGCGGTGAAGCGGTCAAATACTACCATGTGGATGGCCATTTAGCATAAATGCGAAGTTACCTCTTCGGCACGTCTGACTCATACAGTGTCAAACAAGAGATTTTACTTAATAAGTTTAGTCAATAAAAGACTGACATCACGAGGTGTAAGTCCGCCGTGCTCTTCGGGAATTTGGCAAGACGGTGGCACAATGTACTGACAATGCGCCATGGCACTTGCTCAACTACAATCTAAGAAAAAGTGAGCACCCCCCTCGTCATCATGCGTTTTGACGGCTGTAACGACCCACAGGCTTACTTAACGACCCACTGGGCTGGAGCCATTGAGCGTTAGCACCCTGTTGGCAGGTGACAAGCATGGAGTAGTCACGTTTTATAAACTCTTGAATTGAACATTCAAGTGCATGCCGTTGTTCAATAGTAAAAGCCACTTCAAAAATCTCAAAAGTACTTGAAACTTGTTTTTCTTTCTGCGTCGGTTACCATTTATTCAAATTTGAACCGGTCGAAACAGGCGTGTGGCTCAGTTCGCCTAAACTGGCAGAAAACAAGCAATGCCAAAGAGTACAGGCAACATTGGTACGCACCTACTAAAACCCGAGGCAGATAAAAAGTATCGCGGTTGTCCTTTTTGCTTCCGTCGCGGGTTTTACCATGTACAGCAGTAAACAGCTGGCCATTGGCGTCGTGCTCGAGACATTTAACCAAATCTAAAGAAATGCACAGGAAGCTACGCACAGGCGTGAGTTGACTTCAATGTTCTCGGACGAGATACTCTTGTCGTCTTTTATTGTGCGGTTCAGTAAAGAGCGTGCTCTCATTAAAGGTGTGATCGGTCAGTTCAGCGTGCAGATCAGTTGCAAATGGCCTTCTTGGTTCCGCCGAACTTGCACGCCTGTCATACCCAATTTTTTTGCTTTCAAGTGCAGTGAAGTATGAAGTATTGGACACCACGACTGAGGCTGGACAGGACGAACGTACACAGATATATGGGATGATGTCCGTGTATTTCAGTATTTCTCTGTCGCGGGATATATGACTCGCCTTCACTGGCTCATTTGGCACATTTCATCGAGCAACTCGATAAAAAAAATGCTTCAAACAAAAAGCGAGGGCGAAGGCTCTCATCGACCTGCATGCCATCGACGAGCACGCGCGGTACGTGGTCGCGGCCGAATGTCAACGGAACGCCTTCGCAGCGGTTGTCATTGAGGCGTCGACCCGGCACCACGAGGACGGCAGCGAGCGTGAGAAGCGCTGGAGCGGAACAAGCGGAGGAGGTGGCCATCGCCCTGGCCATCGCCGACGCAGACTGCCACACGTTGCTGTATGACTCGAGACAGGCGGTGCGAAAGTTCACCAAAGGCCAAATCTGCTGGGAGACCGAGCCAGTATTGCGAGCGGTCAAACTGCAAGACAGAAAAGTGAGAATCAAGTGGTTCCCGGCGCACGCGGGCGACGCGTCGGAACGCAATGACAACCACAACGAGACGGCACGCAGCGGCGCGAGCGCTAACCAACCGCGCCCCGGCCAGCCCCGGCGACAGACCGTCCGACGCGGTTGGAAGGTTGAAGCTTGAGCAGAAACAATTGTAGCGAAAGAAGAAAACTGAAACAACGCAAGACAACGCTTCGGTGTAGCTTCCGGGGAGGACCGGCGGACGGGCTTCGCTAGAATCACGTGCGCGTGCTCAGTGTGCTCAACTTTTACTCAACCGCCGCTGAAGTCATTCGGATATGTAAAAAGAGAAAAGAAAATGCATCAGCGTGTTCAGAAAGCGGTGATTGCAGAAATTGGTTTCGATAACTAATACAATTAATAAAACAGCTTCTGTATACTTGAAGTGTAGGCTAGCGAGAAAACGAAACTGATCAAAACGTGACGTGTAGCGACTATTCAACTTTATTTATAACCTGCAGTTCACTTTTGCAATGGATTGCATTAGAGATGCGAGCCCTTTCCTGAGGTCAGTAGAGGAAAATATTATATACGGGTAAATCTTGCACAGTCTTTTCGTATTTATGCAAAATATGACAGTGGTCACCATCCTAATCGGTCACAAAAAATACAGCAGTATATAAGCTGGTGGTGTCGACCAGTAGTGTGCATAGAAATGCAGTGTCGATATCTTATGTTGTACCCTGTGCTGTTTGTGAACGCGTCCATGTATGAAATGCTATGGTGTCTGTATGTCGCGCATGTGTGAAGTGTTGTGTGGTTTGTGTATATACATGGATATCTGGCGAGGTGCTTAAAAAAAACAGTTGGTTTCTTCTTTTTTTTACTTTAAGCGCTGTCCGTTAGGTGGCGCGTGTCGCCAACCAATTCAAGGAGTCGCGCGTTTATGTGTCTACTTATTTGAGTGGAAAACATGGAGGCGTTCCATGGCTCCACGGAGCAGCCGCCTCGCCCTACGGAGGGTTCGGTTCTCGGCTCTCGTCCCAGTGGGATCAGTCCCATAGTCAGTTGAATGGGTGTTCTGTGCGGTGAATAGCGCCAAGTGCGTGCTCAGACGCGGTGAGGATTACCAGGGACTTGAAAGTGGATAACGAATGCTAACAGGTGAGCAGGAGCGTTGGAACAATCGGAACCTACGCCGCTTGAATCGGTGATGCTTCGCCTCGCCGTTGTCAGCCGAAAACGCCGGATCACTTGCGGCAAGCACAGCAAGCAGATGCTTTGTTCAATAAAGACATAATTCCATTTATCGCTATACTATTCCTTCTTTGAATTTTTTTCTGGCCGCGAAGTAAATGCAGCCGGTCGCGCGAAAGCAGTCGCAGACAAACCCCCGCGAATGCCCCCACCCTCCCCTCGCACAACGTCGCCCCTACCCGTAATGGGTGCGGTGTCGGTGCTTCGGAGGCGCGTTTTGGAGTGATTTAGCACGCACGGAAGGCAGCGAACGGGCGTACGCACTTGAGAATCGTATTTTAGCAAAAAGCAGTCCAGGTCGCTAGGCCTTACTCGTATTGCTCCACTGTCGCTTGCCAGCCGCCATGTTTCTTTTGGGGTGCTCGCCGTGAGCACCTGTTGATTGCGTGCCGTGTAACTACCCATGGTGTTGTTAGTATAACTAACTGGGGGTAGCGATATCTGTGACGGCTTCTTACTACCCCAAAGGTCGTACCCTGCGACTATCCTTTTGTTGAGAGTGTACTCGGCACACTGTGGTTTGCTGAATGGTTACCAGGTCGCCGGTTGCCGTGTCCCTGAATGTCCCAGCGCCGTAGAACTGCAGCTCAATCAATAGCTGGAGCATTGGAGGTACCGACAGATCACGACTGTTCTTGCACTTCCCTAGCGGCAGAGAATTCAAGAGGCTGGCCACCATCGCTTTCGTAAAGCAGTAGCGCGCAAAAATTCGAGTCCTTGAACACCTCCATCGCGTTCAGCCGGTTCCTGGAACGACGCCAAGACGTTGGAAGGTTGTTGACTGCGCTGTGGTGCGGGAGGTCGTCGGTTCTGAGGACAAAAATCCGGGAACACTGTGAACGAAGTGTCGGCAGCCACGAGTCCCAAGAACCAACTCGAGTCTCAAGGGAAATCTCGAGGTAGCTCCAACGCTACCTTCAGATTTTGGAGGAAATTGTTGAGTATCTTCTCAGTCGAGTGAAGTTTCGAGTCGAGTCCGAACTATGAAACGCAAAAGCGACCTCAAGTGGAGTGTGAGTGGACTTTTGGATCGAGTAGCGTTTATGCCTTCGGCCGTGACTGTCGCTAGAGAAAGCAGATATGAGGGACACGTCGTAAAAAGATGTTCCGAATGGAAGGACTTCGGAGGAATTCATGTTCTTCCCCCCCCTTTTTTTTCCTTTTCTCTACCATGCCTTATCTGCAGGGCACCACTTGCATGGCCGCCATGTCTCATCGGGAGTACTGGACACTTTATTCAACATGCAGGAACGAACGACATGATTCGCACGTGGCGTTTGGTACATTCCGAAGCAGGATTAGCGACCGACCCAGTGGCTACGGTGTCATTCGAATTTCGCGAAAGGCTGCATTTTCTTTTCATTTCAGCGTTACATTTCAGGCGGCACATTCTGGACGTTATTGGTGACTGCGTCCAGAAGACATTAAATTTACTTCAGCAAAGTGGAACAAAAACAAACGTCAGTTTCAACGTTTTTTTTTTATCATTCCGTAAATTCAACTTTAATTACCTATTCGTCCAAAAATCAAACACCCAAGAGTAAATAAAAAATATTTAACAATAAACGTGTGCTTCTGGATACAAAAAAAAATTATCGAAATATAAACAGATAAAAAAGCGCCACAATAAACAAACAGTTCAAGGAAAAAGAAAAAGTACTGAGAACCCCCCCCCCTCCTCACCCGAACGTGTCCATCATGACCCTGTAATACACGAACAACTGAAGCAACAAAAAAGAAGCGAGCAAAAGCCCATTATTATAGCATCCTCGAAGCTCAACCGCCCATAACAAAACAAAAAAAAGGAAAAACAAAAACAACTTGCCACGCATGGTCGGACAAAGCAGCTATCTATTCCCGTCGCCCTCATCGCAAACTGCGGTCAAGATAACGCGCGCGAGCGCGCTCTACCGGGTGTTGGCTCTGCTCGGAAAACGCTGTTCCACACAGTCGGCGCTAGACGGTGTTTACCGTCCTCCCTCGGCAGCAGAAAACAGTAATCGCGGCAATTCTCGAGCTCGCAGACATAAAACAGCAGCGGCCCCCACACACCGTTCAGCCCAATGCTGACAGTGTGGTAGATGCTACGTGCTACCCGGACCAACCAACCGCCTCCCTGACCATACCGGACTCCGCTCCCTACGTGTGCGCGTAGGAGGGAGCGTGATCACGTGGCGACAGAACGACGTATCAGTGGTCAACGAGCATGTAGCTTCCACCCCACTGTCAGCGTGGGGCTGAACGGCGTACAGTCGAAGCCCAGCTTGGCAGTTGGGGGAGGGGGAAGCTCTCGGCAGCGCAGCAAACAACGGACGGGGCGACCCGGAGTGCCGCGCCTGACCTGGTTTCGGGGAAACCGGTAGAAGACGAGGTACCACGGCGGCCTCGAGCAGCCCAGCTTACGCGGGCTCTGCGGCAGACAGTCCGATCGCGAGTAAAGCAACCCGCGGGAGGAGCTCGTCGAACAAGGTCGATCACGTAGCGTGTACGCGAAAACCAGGCGCCACTGCTCGATGGTTTGCATGCACCTTCGGACGGATGCGAGGGCACCGCCGTATTGAGGGAGGGAAAAGGGACTCAGGACACTGCCCTTTAGAATGTGGTGGGATGATTTTTTTTTCTTGAAATACGAGTTTACAGTAAAATGCATAATAATAACCGTTGAAACCTTGCCTGTGTAAACTTGTTACCTTTTTCGTTTGCACTGAACTATACTGTGCCTGTAATATTTTTTTGCTGTGTGCAGTATTTTTCTTCGTCTTTATATTCATCTTCGAGCTGTTTAAATTTGTTGTTGCGTTTTTAGGCATTTTTATGTGTTTATTTTTTTTGTACCACCACTGCCAAAGGTAAAGAGGGGGACCAAGAGCTCGTCAAGCTGCATCATGCAGCGTGTTTCCTCGGTCTCTCTCCGTCATTTACTCTTTCCTCAGAAAATAAACATTATTATTATTAGTAGTAGTAGTGTGGTAGTAATAGAAGTAGTAGTAGTATTTGGTGTAATTCGCTAACCATAGAGGGTCCAAGAACCGTCTTTCAACGAATTTCAGCATTCCAAAACAAAATGAGTACCAGTTCACTTTACCGCAGAACACGGAGACAGCCAATCACGGCGAACAATAAAAGGATCAATGATGTGATTGCTGCACTATTTGCGCCAAACCGCGCCAAAGTGCTTGCTTACCCCGCTACATCCTGCTACGTTTCACTGAAAATGCGAGGAATTTGCAACTACATTGCGTCAAATGTTCCCTTCGCCTCGTTAATACGGAAACGAATAGTTCAGGCGTCGCTTCGCCGTATTGTTTGCGGTAAGCTTGCACGAATGATCGGAGCTTCCGGTTACCGATTAGAATAACCTGTGACTTGATTCTATCCTTGTATCGAACAGGACTCAATATTCGGAAGTTTCGTGATATTTGTTATTGTTCGTGGTCTGTTCGGGCGGTAAATTTAGCTCCGTTGAGTACGCTTCTCAATGCGCACTTTTCACACTTAGCGTACAAAGCTGTCAAAGCTACTGGCGCGAGCATGGCGCTTGATTTCGTTGATCATTTGCACGCGTCCTCCCGCAAACGAAACCATGCATGAAGCCACGCGCTCGCGCCAGTAGCTTTGATAGCGTTGTGTATTAAGTATGAAACGGAGAATAGTGCCCACATAGCGTCTAAACTCGCGGAGAAGACGTCGCCATTTGGCGTATGTCGCTTCGCCGCAGCGCATCCTCGTGTAAAGTGTAAAACACTCCTCCAGTGTAGTATGGTGCATAACGGCGCGACAAAGATTTAAAGTAAAGAAAAAAAGAAGAGGAAAAATGTAGAATGTTGTAAATGCTGATGTGACAACATTTACTTCCCAATAAATCTTGCAAAATAAAACTACCGTTAGTTTATTACTGTGACGTCTTGACAGATTGCGTGCATCATTGGTCGTAATTTCCTCTCTTCTTTCTTTCTTTCTTTTTTTTTCTTTCTTTTTTCAAATTTGGTATTTAAGAAAGGATACTTCGAGGTTCGAACTTAGGTATCCGGAGTTGATGAACCACACTGATTACTGTTCGCAGATGCAGTCAATGAAGATTAAATTAAAACTAACTTGCCTTTATCACGAATGCTTGGGAAAAAACATTGATGCGTTCAGATGGTTTTTATAAGGCATAATAACTGTCCACATGTTGAAGTTTCGTAATAAAAAATCTCGACACTGTAAGGCGGTATTGATGCGCATAAATAAATTACCTCTGCTATTTGAACATGTATGGTAATCGATGTATAAGAAGTGGTTGCACATAGGAAGGAAGACATAAAAAAAACCGTCTCTTATTTTATTTTACTTATTTATTTGAATACTGTTGACACAGAACCAGGTCGTGAGAGGAGTGATGGTTATAAAGCATATAGAATACTAACATGTGACGAAATATACACTCTTCAATCAGACACAAAACTTAATAGCAGTTAGAGCGCAGCAATGACAACACAAGGCAAAAACGGCAATATGCAGACTGCTAAGAAAACGTTAAAAAGTTTGACTACAAAACGAAAAAAATGAAAAGAAACTATAGTTGCCACAATAGCAATAAATCAAATCATAAAAATACTAATAATATAAAAATACGCACCAACACAATGCCATGATCGAAATAACAGTTCAGCGTAGGTTTCTCTAGCTCTTCCCATATTTTAATACACTCAATAGTCACACGCTCTGAATAAGTTATTCAACACTTATGTGAACACACATCCTCCCTCTAAAATGTACCTAAAGTAGAAACATGAAATGATGTCGCTGCTTTACGTCGTAATGCAACTAATACAAGGTGTTCAGTATAACAACGTACCGGCATCGACACAAGAGGAAGGGGGCTCCTGTTCTAGAACAAACTCCCCGCGAAAGATATTAATTCTTACAACAACAAAAAAAGAAAAGCACAATGCGAGAGAACAAGCGAAAAACACCATCCCGCTTGCACAGGCTCTCCACTTCAACAAGTCTCGGCATTTCATTAGACGCGCCAAAAGCGGTCACATCAAATGGTCTTCTTTTGAATACATTTTAAAAATACCAAACCGAGTCATCTTTTATGTTAAAATACTAACATTTCCTTTCCCTGTCTTTTTCTTAGCGATCAATAAACAGCTTCACCATTTACAAATTAGAAATGACAGTCCAGCGCGCAGAATGCAACGTTCGGGAACCCAATGCAAGCCGTGCCTTTTGGCGCAGGCCACGAAAAAGCCCGCCCTAAATACAAAGCAAAGCTGGGATAACGCGGTCAAAGACGCCTTCCCCCCCCCCCCCCCAATGCTTTTGTGCTAAAGAAGGATGTCGACTTTTAAACAAAACGAATAAAAGAAAGGCGACAAAAGAGCTGCTCGTGTGAACAGAACGAATTCAGGGCGCCGACGCCAGCAGGCAGGCAGGCATAAAGCAGCGACGCGACCGATCAGGGTCGCTCTTGGGCGCTCGTTTCAATTCCGACGAAAGAAGTTGGGTTATTGCGATCCGGCGAAGCGATAACGGAAAAATCTGATTCAAACTGAGTATTTTTTTTTTTTGCCAGAACCGCTACGGTTTGTTTCCAGATAGTCTACGGAGAGAAGTCGCCGGTGCTCGTTGGTGGACTGAAATGATTCCAATGAGACTCGACGCTTCCTGACGCCAGAGTCCGCCGTCCTCGTGTTTGTCAATGTCGCTAACCTAAACACGTGAAAAGAAACAGCGAACGGATAAAAAGGAAGTCTCGTGTGATCATTCGGCGGTTCCGTTCAAATATAAAAGCATTTGTAGCCAACTGCAGTCACTCGGTTTCATTATTCTGCGGTATTCCGACACGGGTGAGAAGTCCGTTTGCGGGCGGCCGCAATTCAGTCCTCGGCTTCCTCGTTCTCACCGACAAGGTGCCGGGTGGAGAAATGCCAGTGTTTACGGTCCAATTTAGCTGTTTTCACCATTGACACAACCTCAGACGAATTTAGTGGTCTACTTGACATCAAATACTTTAAAGGGATGCTGAACCGAAATCTGGATTCCACAAAAGACGCGGCAAAAGCGTGCAACGGGATGCTAAGAACACCAAAACATCACTCATACAGCGATATCTCAAACGGATGGCCGTATTTTTCAAGAAAAGGAGGCGCATTTGACAGGTTTGTTGATGTCATGTTTCTTCGAGAAGGAGAGGGAACGGCCTCGCGTCTTCTCCACCTCGCCGCCTTGAGGGAGCGAAGCGAAGAGAGGAGGAAACTAGGTATCTTGACGTCACGCGCCTCGTCGGCCTGGTACAATCTCGACCTCTGTTTCTCAAAATGCGGCCATTCATTCGAGATGTTGCCCTACAAGTAGTGTTGTAGTGTTGTAGGGATTGTAGCGTCCCCCCTACATCTTCTGCATTGTTTTTCTGAAATCCAAATTTCGGTTCACCATCCCTTTAACGACCAAATAGTACTGAAAACAAACTGACCGGCCAACAAGCCGAGATTACTTGTACCACCCGAGCATTCCTCTGTCCCACCGCCGCCAAGCTGACCTCGAAGCTCCGCATCGCAAAAGCATGAAGTTTTCCTCGCGTGATGTACGAGCTGGGGAGAAATCCCGGTGATTTTTCCCTCCATGTGAATATCGCTTTATAAGCCATTCAAACCATCTTAAAGCCCGCTTCAGACAAGGCCCATTCCCAGCAAATTCAAGAGTTGCTATTCCCAGCAAATTCAAGTGTTCCCTAGCTTTCCCTAGATCTTAAAAGTAGTTGCTGAAAGAAATCGCCCCGTCTGAAGCGGGCCTAAAGGAGCCTTTAGCTATATAAGGTACCTTTATTATCTGCGGCGAATCAACTCACGATCGTCCGCGTATGGCGTGTGCTTGCGGCCCAAGAGCACGGTCTGAATCGCCGATTTCAAGGGGTACATTTATGCTGGCTGTAGGAATGGCGCATTAGACTTGCGGATCAATAGCCCCACCGGCGGAATATATTCCGCAGGGCGATTTCGTATCCTTCTTTGCCATGCAAAAAAATATAAATAGCTAGCACTCTCATGTATAAGTGTTGCTCAAATAGACGATTTACGAAACCCCAAAGGATCAGCGCGAGACGCGCTACGAATTATGGGAACTTACTCTACGCTCATCCTTGCTCTGGCAGCCTCTATCACGTGACATTAAAAACAGTAATAGAGAGAAAGAGGGTGAGAGAGAAAAAAAGAGAGGGGTAGCGCAGTTGGCCAGCGCCGGCTTGCTAGAAACAGCGTCTCAGCTGAGACTGGGAGAAAGAAAGCACTGCCAAAGCCAGCGCACGATCTGAGCGGGACTCATACCGCGTCTCAAGACGCTCGCACGCCCCAACTTTTGCAGTGCCATCTTTCACCCAGTCTCAGCTGCGACGATGTTCTAGCAAGCCGGCCCAGATAAACTCCCTTGATAAAATTCACGCTTTCAAGCACCGCCAACCATTGTTGTGGAAACGCGCAAGACGCGTGCCACGAGCGGGTGCTCAGCTTCCAAGGGCCGCTCATTTCAGTGCTGCGTCGCCATTCGCTTCCAAGGGCCGCTCGAGACACGGGCCTCGTGCACTGGCACATTTGACGCTACTTGCAAGACAAACGCAAACACATCGAGGGGCTTTAAAGTTTAGACCCAGATAGAGTTCCTGTATAGCTTCCTACGGCAGCCAGACTTGCGCGTTCATCCCAGTAGCGCCGTCTTTCCTGTACGGCATTTGGAGCCTGCTCCTCACGTGACTGAATTCGGCGAATAGCGGCGTCGCGCGTTCGAGGCGCGCGGCGCGATGGAAAGCAGGGGATCGTACCCCGGGGCGCGTGCAACGTCTACTTTCCTGCACGGTATTTGAGTCTGCTCCTCACGTGGTCGGATCTCGGCGAATAGCGGCGCGGCGGCCCATGGAAAACCGAAGCGCAACTCTGGCTCCCGTAGGAAGGAACTCTAGGCCCAGATTCCCACGCGCGCTCTCCTGCATAGTCTCCGTCGACTGCTCCGGACGGTTCTATACAGCCAGTTCCCAGAATTCCTTTCGGCACCCCGGATGTCGCTGTACGTGTTCGCAATAGGTTCGTTCGGCACACTGAAGGAGCTGGATTTGTTAAACTACAAAATCCATTTCAGTGAAGAGGAAATTGCTCGAAGAAATGCCGTTTTTTTCTTAGCGCACAATTCAAGAAATACGGAGTGTCTACTTTCCCGTAAAATACTAGGGAGAGCGAATCGCGTGCTAAAATAATAAATGTCACAGCACTTTTTTCTTTTTTTCGATGCCGACATATAGTTTTTTTTGTCAATCGCCGAGCTTCCTTCGCAGATTGCATCGAGTGGGTCTCCAAAGTGCTTTGCGGAACAGCAGACGCGCTGAATTTCTTCGACTTTATACTTCGCAATGCTGTCCAACATGAAACATTAACAAAGCTTTGATTCACATAAATTGATGGGCAAAGATAGTGAACGTTTGAATTCTAGGGGTAGTCTGCATTTCGATCACTAAAATAGAGATTTAGATTTCCATTGAGTGACCACCATACATGAGTCGTAGCTTGCCGGAATGTTATTCTCCCTCACGTTAACGAAAATAAATTCCTTCGATGTTCGTCTCTTGGTGGAACTCTGCACAGAGCAAACCTAAACCCTCCCACAAATGCATGCAAATTAAGTTGGTAAACTTGAAGTACGTAGGAACAACTGGAAGAACAATTTCCTGGAAATATCGCAGTTGCAGTCGAGATTTTGCAGACACTCAGCGAAGCATGGGTTTCCACTTCGAAGTAACCACGCTTTCCGAAGCGCCTGAATAACTACTATCCCGCAATGCACTCGGAGCATCAGTCATTGATTTTCTTCTAATCGGTTCAACCAATGGGAAGGCCAGTTACGTGTTACGCTCCAGTGCTCACTGAGAGCACACGACGATTGGTCTCATTGCCATTAATCCTTTTATCTGGGTAAAATATACCGGGTGTTCTTTTTTAATTCGAACAGATTTATTTAAAAAAATCCGTAAAAGATGCACTGATACGGCTTGTGCAGGTGAGTTATACGGCCAGGGGGACATAATATAGGAGGCTAACCGTAACGATCGGTTGGCTAATTAGTTAAAATTCGTTAATGAACTTTTTAATTAATGAAAATAGACATATAGTTCCAATTAGAAACTTGCTCAGCGTCATCGGAAACCACTAAATCAGTAATTTTCAGAAAGACTTTGAGCGCGTGAGAAGCGTAGTAGTGCACTAAAATTAGCACTCGTGGAGCACGTACAAAGCTAGCGGTTGCGATAAGGCGCCCGCGGAATTTTTCCGTCTCTTATCTAGCCCCAGCCTTGTACCTGCTTCACGAGCGGTAACTTTAGTCCACTACTACGCTTCTCACGCGTTCAAAGTCTTTCTGAAAATTACTGATTTAGTGGTTTTCGATGACGCTGAGCAAGTTTCTAATTGGAACTATGTGTCTATTTTCATTACTTAAAAAGTTAATTAACGAATTTTAATTAATTAGCCGACTGATCGTTACGATTAGCCCCCTATAATATGTCCCCCTGGCCGTATAACTCACCTGCACAAACCGTATCAGTGCATCTTTTACGGAGTTTTTTAAATAAATCTGTTCGAATTAAAAAGAACACCCGGTATACAAGAAAAACAGAAATGATTGACACTACGAGAGCATCACGCTGCAGTATAAATACAGGAATATTTGAGAATGCATTAAGTATCTTTTCCAAGGCCTTCACCATGAGGTCACCCGACCGCCTCATTTCAACTCCCTCTGCCTTCGCAGCGACTCGTGGACACAAACCATACGCGGACGAAGAGCCCGAAAAAGCGGGTCGCAACGCGCATTATCGCTTTGTATATTATTTCTCCGTCGCCCACTTATCCTCCAACGCAAAGCCCATTCGGGGGCAGACAGCCAGCGCTCACCGAAAAGAGGTCCCGTCACAAAAACCGTGCCCCCGAGGTGCGCTTCTCGGGGGTCTCCAGAGATCCCACGCGCAGGTACAACGCACCCTGCACCTCGAAGAGATCAAGAAGCGTGGCAAACAGAGAACGGCTCTTCGTGTACGGCGTCTGTGCGGATTTGGCCACTTTGGCCTCCGGCGTCTCTCGAAGGCGCTCGGGACCTGCGGTGCGTCAATGTCAGCGAGACTGTGTGGTGAACGTCAGGACCACACCGGGTCGCTCGGTGTCTCGCAGACGAGAACCAGGACCCAAGGGCGCGACATTTCTACGTCGTCCCTTTCGTCGTCCTTGGCAGGCAAAGTGAAAAGAAGAAGGCCCGATACACAAGAATCTGGTTCCAGTGATTATACACGTTCGGGAGCAAAGAAATGCGATTTTACATGAACACGAAGTCGTTTAATTTTGTTTTTCGTCCATAGAGAGGAATCAAAGCTTAGAGAAAGGATGCGGGTGCGAGCAAGGATTGGGCGTCGATTAAAACTTGAAACCCTATTATTCCCTATCCTTTAATCGATTAATTAATCGGTTACTCGGCATCGCTTATTTCCATCCATAATGATTTTAAGAAGTAAAAATTACACTTTTGCTTCTTTCTTTTGTTGAATATGTGATAAATGGCGCATTATAGCATTTCGATCATGGATCAACCTCGATGTGTAGCTGAGAACAGTTCAAAGACACTCATATTCACAGACTATCTATTACATGAGCTGCATGAGGCAAAGAGGTTCGTTGATATTCTCTGACAATAGCGACATCCCTCGATTGTTTACGATAGATCTCTGCTGAACTCAACCGACACTAGCACGGCATTGATGTGGCCGGGACACGTGCAAGCTTCTCTCCCTTTTCTGGATTTACAAATCTCGCCACTACAGTCTACATTAGGCTAACATTTTGCCTAATGTTCGCCCTTCATACAGGTGTAGTCGTCCACGTCTGGGCGGTGAATGTGTTGAATTTATAGCTTCTTTCTGTTCGTCGAAATTTTAGAGATTAACCGACTAGAAACATTAATCGCGATCAAAGAATTAATCGATTATTCGGTTCATATAGACATGTTAACCCTTGGAAACTGGGAAGCACTGCAATATCAGACATAATCATTCAAACATCGCAACGCTTCGTAAAAAAAAAACGTTTTATCTTGAACGCATTTGCTAAAGTGGCGAACAGGTTCTGGGACTCTATTTCCCTTAACGCTTCAAACGTAAAACGCGTTGTTGTTGTTGTTGTTGTTGGTGTTTTGTCTTCTTGATTTACGAAAAAATAAATGAAGATTTTGTTCACGACACCGTGTTTCGTAATATATTAACCTTCAGGCGGCGTGATCCCTTAAATAAACGGCAGGTGTCTTCGAAATTCGTGCAAAAAAAAACACCAACACGTCTATCCAAACACACCTAAAACCATCTTTGGAAAAAAAAAAAAACGGCATCTTTATAAGTTGAGTTTTAGCTGTTGTGAGTTTTGTACAAAAAACCTTGTGCCTGCGACGTAAGTTTTGTTGTTCACACTCCACGTTTCGCTTTCCTCTAGAAACATTGAACCCGGTAAACGTTTAATTGTGACTTTAATGGAATTATGACGTTTTATCCGACGCGTCCCTAACAAACTGGCACTGCATTCACGATACCCAGGCAAGAAAAACAAACCGCGTCAACCGGCGGCGTCGGGAAGTGTCGGAGCGACTCAGCAGCAGGTCTGTGCCTCGTCGTCCTCAGACGCGTGATCGCGGAGAGTCTTCTTTTTCGGGTTTTGTGTTTCCCTGTCGTTCGGCACGGTGGCTCCTGATCCAAAACAGGTTCGACCGCTCAGTCCCCGAGGGGCCTCGGGGCAGAGGCGTGACAGCGGGCCACAGCGGCGGGGTCGGGCACTAAGCAAGAGCGACAGAGAGCCGCCGGCCTGAGCCCTGGTTCGCGGTCGCAGACCATTCGGAAGAAACGCCGAGACGGGGGGACACCGCCACCCCCAAATGGCTCAGGCTTCGGGCTAAAGTGGCCGTCTCAGCAGAGGCTGGATGTCACTACCATCTCTAAGAAGGCCGGGGGAAAGAAAACAGGAAAGGAGGAATGTTTTTTTTATTATTATTGTGAGCACAAAGGGGAGAGATCATCGGAAAGTATGAGCTTTCCTCTTCCACGTAAAAAGGATCCTATGTCTAACAGTGAGTGTGCAAATATCAGAGTTCTTAAGTATTATTATTTATTCCACAAGAGGCTGAGTACAATAAAATACGATGTGTGTTGTACGCTTGGCGACTGAATAGTTATTATGACAATAAAATAAAACAAAATATGATCATGATCACTGGAGCACGAAACCGCCTGCAAAGACGAAGCTAACTAAAGTCTGATTCACATAATGTTATAATACATGCGGTTTCACGGTTCCGGCGTCGAGCACCGCAGCTTTCACTATGCACTTTTTGACTCGCGAGAAAATTCGCAAAAGCGAAATCGCAAGTAAAATCACGTCATATGAATCAGGCTTAAAGAAAGACCACCGCTTTGTGTTTCGAGTTCATAGCAGAACTGCATACATGCAGGAGCGCCTGACAGTGAACAAGATAGAATTCCTCCGTATAGCGATGTCAGTGAGGGGTCCACAGTAAACAAGACACCCGCACCAAGTTACCAACTAAGCAATACCAGCGACAAAGAAAAAAAAGAGAACTAAACGAGACCGCAAGAGCGGCTGTTCTGAAGCACTCTTCCTCATTATTCGCCCGGCTCGCGAATAATGTGGCGCCTGCTGCAGCGTCCGTCCAACAACCAAAGCCGTCCTCCACGCGGACACACAAAAAAGGCAGCAAACAAACGCCCAAACAAGAACACAAACAGAGAGACAGACAAAACAAGCCCGCCCATCGCAGTCGTGTCAACTCTTTGCCCGTCTGACCGTCCCGCTTTGCGGACGCTGCTGCCGAGGACGGCGTTTAAACAGAGGCACTCAGTAAGAGACAGAAAGCTAGAGAGAGAGAGAGAGAAGGGGGGGGGGGAGGCGGCTGTTGCCAACATCAATGGGGGTCAGGCCGCTCTTGGTGGACTTTGTCCGGCAGCGGCGACCAAATGGACGCCGAATGTGCAGCGGCGTGAGTGACTGACAGACAGACGGAGGCTCGGACGGCTGCAGGCCGAAAACGGCGGCGATGTTATGGTGTCAACGGCCCCACAGGGCCGTTGACGCCTTAACGGGTCCCGGGAGGACCTTTCTGGACTGAACCTCTGCTTTCGTGAAATGTCGTGGTGGCGACTGAATTGCGCGGTGCTGCATTTGGTTACGCTGGGCATCGTGCGACGCGGAACGCCATGCACGCCATCGGTATGCTTTATACCCTAAGCCGGGGTCACACTGCTCATACATTGTACAAAAGACTGTCTGCAAACACTGAGTCAACGTAATATCCGTGGTTCAAACGCCGCGTGCCAAGCTTTATCTTCGAGCTCATTGCCACGCGGCATTCGAAGCACGGATCTCGCGGTGACTTACGTTCGAATCTGTACGCTGGCTTTCTTTTGTACCAGGTGTAAACAGTGTGACCCCCGGATCGAAGTCACACCGATGACACATAAAACAAAAGACACCGTGTTCTCGGCAGACATGAGGACAGAATTCTCTGCGAACACTCCTCGAGCGTATTCGAAGCACGGTTGGCAACGGCTTAAAGCCGCGGTCACACAGCTAGCACATCGTACAAAAGACGGTGTGAAAACATGTTCTAACATGTGTATGAAGCAAACATGCTCCGCAAATGCATGATGAGTGTCCGCAGATAATTCTCTCATACATCTCCGCAGATAACTCCGTGTCTTTCGCATGACGGATGAGCAGTGTGATAGGGGCTTTAGACTCTCAGAAGATCACGCACGTCTCCTGCAGTGTGCTGGGAATAGCAATCGGCAGACTCTTTTTTAACAAGTTCCTCTATAGCAGCGATTCTAAAAGGACGGGGTCCGCGGACCCTTTGGGATCCGAGAAGGAATTCTAGGGGTCCGCGAAGTCCTGCCTCATTACTCAAAGGCGGCAATAAAAGTTTTCTTTTCTGAGATCGAGAAGAAACTTTCCAGTTTCCGGGTGAGTTTTCTGGTGTGTATGTCAATAAGAGAGTCTACTTCACACTAGCCCTTAATAATATCCATTTAGTAAATATTAACCATAATTAACCTATGCATTTCCCTTCCCCTCACTACGAACGGAATCCTCCATCATTTACGCATATACACACGGGTTGCGGCGACATCAATGATTCAAAACCATTGAGTCAGAGAATAAGAAGGACAAATGCAGTCTCCCTGGCAAAAGGCCGCACGACGCTTTTGTTATCATGTGTCCTTGACCATGGCACCTTCTCATTGATTGAGCTGAGTAAAATGAAGACCACTGATTGGCGTTCCGACTCCATCGAGGGACAGTAAGCACGAAGGACTCCTGAGATTACCAGGCTTGGTGTGTGCATTTATTTTTAACAATGGTTTCGTTATTACATGTTTTCGCCGGCTACCTTAAAAAATACCCAGTACTTTCTTGTTGCTTCGCTGGACGTCCGCCCTATCCATTACTATTATAAAACCTATAAAACTTTAAAACAAATATGCGACGCGATTCAATGTAACGCGGAGACCTACTCAATTTTTTAATATTTTTTTTTTTGCTTTAGAGTTACGCGGTTAAGAATAAAATCAAACGGAGCAGAAGGGGATGTCGTAACCTGATTCCGAAAAAAGTCAGTGCCGGCGGCATTGTTCTACTCCTCAGAATCCTCGTGACCAACCGCAACCGCTGAAAATACCTTTCTTCTTGTGTAAAGACAAAAACCAAGAGCATAAGATCGAGCTCGTCCAATATCTTCAATTTCCTTTTTCCCGGCCTCAAATAGCTTTACGACATGATTACTTGAATATTTCCTTATTTTATTCCCAGTTCTTCAGCGATTCACCGTAACAGAAGAAGACTGGGACGTCATTTCTCGAACAAACCCATCTCTTCCCAGCTTATGTCGGGTCTGTTTGTTTTTCGGCACTGGAAGGTTGATGGTTGTGCTGCTGATAAAACTGGAGATGTGTAGTGGAGTGCCCTGATGAACTTCAGCGGTGGTGCCTCGTTGACGTTATGTCAAGTGCGGCTCCATTGTTTCCGGAGCTTAAGGAGACATTGTGAGGACCAAGTTTCCGAAAGATATACAGCGGCGGGGACAATGACCGGCAGCGATTCCCGCAGGAAGGTTAAGGGAATCGAGGCCAAGTCCAAATATTCGCCCTTTTTATTTTGTGGACCACGACTATTAACCTCCTACAAGTCCACTGAAATTCGCCGTAAAAACATACGTTGCAGGCCCACTCGAAAGGAAGCGACCAAGGACATATTTAATTCGTTCAATTGTTACACAATATCGTCGAGTCGTTGGTAGTAGAACTTACGAGGAAACCCTACACGTCTTCAGTTTTAACAGTAACAAACCAATGAACCGTTCAGTGTCGAAAAGCGAAAAGGACGAGTAAAGGTGGGAAACAGCCACATAACAAACGATGGTTGAAGCATCGTCTACAGCGATCATTCACAGAGAAGCTGACAATAATAAAAAAGGGGTAGAACTGTGAAATTAATCGACTAGCCCACCAATTGGGCGATGTATGTATTAGTCTCTAGCTATTAGACCGATCTCACTGAGTGCTCCACGTATGCGTGACGCAGCCATAATTGTAGTTCAGAGCGGCAAGTGCATGTGCACGAGAGAACTCGCGCCGTCTCGTGCCCTGCTTGCGCAGATACGCAGCCGGGTTGCTGCGCGCACAAAAGGACTACACTCCCACGATGCATGCCGGCAGCGGTGGCGCAAAAACAAAAAAATAACTGGCTGGTGAGATCGGTTTATTGATTATATAATTATTATCTTGAAAATGAAACACGACTTGCTGTGCTCAAAGAAATCGTATCTAAATATTAGACTACTTTTTTTGCTTGGCGTCTTGCTGGAGATGTCTTACTGGCGTTCTGTTAACGTTTTCCATGTTGCTACTACTATACGGTAAGGGAGATGAAGATTTAATAAAGTAAAGGCGCCGAGTTTCTTTTTTTAAGTACATCGTTGTATGTTGGGGTCAAATCTGTCTCTCTCTATATACGTATATGCGTAAATAACATGCATTTAACATTCGTGAATTGCTCAAGCACCACTTGATAGCTGGAAAGTTAACGCCAGTAAAAATGTGTACACAATTCTTTCGATCATTTCCTCCCTTCTACCATTTGAATGTATATGCTTAAAAAACAATAATTGAAATAAAATGCCATCATCGTTCCTTCATTGCCAAGGCTGAACCCTACAAATTGATTTCCCCGAATGCACATAATGATAGTGTAATTTCGGAATGGCTTAGCAATTCAGTCAACCTTCACACTGTACTGATAAACCAATTATATATTATATAATAGGCCAACAAAAGATTGGATAAAACTTAGTAATCTGGCCACGCCCCCCCCCCCCCCCCCCCCAAAAAAAAAGAAAGAAAAAAAACACCTTTAGGTTGGGTGCGTGGAGCTCAAGGAGTGGAACACTACTAACAGCCGCGATCTCTTTTGGGACCATGTGAAATCACATTCCCACGTTATTTTGGCATAATCTTTCTTGCTTGTTTCTTTTCATAAAAAAAAAAATCCTACACCACTGTGTAGTAAAGGCCGCGGCCCCACTGCGAATACAAGAAAAAAAAACTAGACAGTCCGCAGACTTGTAAATATATCAGCTTGAAGTTTAGAAATAAACTAGAACACAAAGAAAAAAGGTTGGTAGTCAGCAGTGTGTCCTATCCTGTCCTTTCTTTCTTTGTGTTCTAGTTTATTTCTAAAGTTCAAGCTGATATATTTACAAGTATGTACCAACAAGCTCAACGCTTAACCGGTATTTAGTCTGCAGACATTGGAGAGTTTTAGGGAAGCGTTTTTGCACATCGGACGTGGTACGACGGGCGGAGGGTACGAACTGCGCGTATATGCTACCGCACAAGACTCGCACATGCGCAGTTCGTGCCGGAGGGCCGATCGGACCGTATCGGATCTGCAAACACGGTTCCCTAAAACGTTCTACTGGTTGAGGCTTATTTTTTTCCTGTATGACGGTTCTGTCTCATTGGTCGTAGAAAGCGTTCTACAGACATGTTGGAAGGATATAGTATATATATGTGTATGAATCAAACATGTTTCGAAGATGTTTGAGGGATGTCCGCCAATAATTCTGTCATCATGCCAGCAGCGAACACCGCGTCCTTTGTATATGATGTACGAGCATGTGCGACTTCGGCTAAAGAGGCCAATCGAGATTTGTCTCGACACCACACTAAAACACTTACCACAAAAAAATTAAAAAATTATTTTTTTTGTTGCTGCGCGACGTTTTCTGAAGAACGCATACAAAAGAACGGGAGATTCGCTCAATGAATTTCTCGCCTCCTTGTCATTATACAACGGTGCAAGTTTCCTTTGAGCCTCGCGTCAAATCGGGGAACCCGATATACGCCGCGTCGCCAAACAGCGGCCGAGTGGACGGGGAGTCAACATTTGCAAGTCAATTCGAGGGAGCGAAAAAATCTTCAAATCAGATCTGTCATATGCAAATGTCGCGGGGTTTTCGCGTTTTCGTGCCCACCACGTCAATTTCAGTCTTTCCTTCCGAAACACGAATCCGACGCCCGTAATTGATATATATTCAACTTCGGCAGCAATTCTGTATTTGCATTATTTTTCTTCTTTTTTTTGTTTCTCGTGTCGTTTTCGTTTGTTAATTTACGATATGTGGGTTCTATATTTATATCGGTCTCACTGTAAAAACAAAAAAATCACCTCGAAATTTTGTTTTTGTTTTCGCAAGTTGAGTTTTTGTGTTCCAGGCTTCCGTTCTTAAATAAATGAGAAAGAAAAAAAGATAAAATGCATCGAAGACGATGGCTGCCGCTTAGCGGTACCCACCATCCTTTGCATTAGATAATAAATCCTGTCACGCACGGTCCGCTATACAGTTATAGCGCTAACACGGCATTGGATCTTTTTCGCATTTTGTTGGGACAGAACATTCATTAACACCCCCATGTAGTGCCTAAGTTAGCACCCTGCATTTTTATATTTAATCACGCCAGTAATACAACGTTCGTGAATCGTGCAGTGCCCTCCGCGGCGACATAAAAGAATGGCAGTAATATCAGGTATACAACCAGGGCAGGCAAGCAACTCCGATACCCTCTCGCCCTCTTCACTGTCACGCGTAAGATGCTGCGGTGACAAGGACTTCCCGCGCGGCGTTCTGGTTTTCTTATGTGTGAATGTCATATTACAATGATAACATTTCACTTTAAAAAAAACAGAAGAAAAGAACATGCCAAACGAAAAAAGGGAAAATGCTTAGGTTCCCTCGAAACCCCTGTAAACCGAGCATATCTGTCCGTTGAGCTTTGGGATTAAATGGGACGGCAACAAAAGGAATGCACGCTAAATATGGGGGGAGAGGGGAGGGGGGGAAGCACGTCTGTGACGTTATACTTGTCCGCGACGTTGTCTTTCTGCACAGACTGTTGGTGCACAGCAGCTCGGAGCACGTGAAGCGAAACCTCGCGCTGCAGAACCGACGAGGGATTCTCGGTTCAAGCCCAAGTCTGTCCGACTCGATTTGGATGAGCATCGTACCGGCGTGCGGTCGTGCATCGCTATACTGCGTGGTGCACGTTAAATGTCCAAATCAGGAGTGGTACTTCACTGGATAAATTTCTCATCTAGGGTAAACCATTGTCCCCGCACCTGAAAAGCAAACTCACTTTGCACTGTGAAAAAGAAAAAAAGAAAAAAAAACGAACTTTATTTTTGTTTTTTTGAGCAGACACAAGTAATGAATTAAAATTCTTTGAAATATGTTTATTATTTTTTATAGCTTTAACGGAACGCGTAGGTTACAGATTACAAACCAAAAGAAACCGCTACATCAACCACGAGCAAAACGTGCGTTTTTTTTTTGCTTTCGACTTTGACGTTCATTTTCGACTTTTATTTTGAGGATGGTTTTTGCTTGGTGACTGAGTCCTGACGCTGATTTCTCAGTCACATACAAGTGCGCATCCGTGCCCTTTTTCTTTCTTTTTGTTTCGCGAGACGGCTGTCTTCAACGCTATCTTCCCTCTATTTGCCACTACTGCCGTACCATTACCAGCGTCTCCAAGCTGAGAGTGTCGACGGCGTCGGCGGCGACGGCACAAAAACGAACGAGAGTGTCCCTTCGTCGTCCGTACAGCTTGTCAGCGAACGGACATCGGGTGTAACACCCCCAATTACACGGGACCGACCAAAAGGCTCCTCCCCAGTCGAAGGAAGTGAAAGAAAGTTGTCACTGTCCCTGACGACCAGGGGCGGAAAGCTGTCGTCGCTTCGTGCACCGCTGGAGCAACGAAACGAATGCTCGCAGGAGAGAGGGAGAGAGAGCGGGGGGGGGGGGGGGGCGATCGGAAATCGAAATGGCCGAATCGAACGGCCAGCCAGGGCCCCAATAACTCCGCCGGGAATTCTGGCGCCGCCGCGCTTACGCCCGCATATCCGAGCAGCACTTTGGCTCTCCCGGAGGGACGGAAGCCCGTCGCACCGGGAATCGTCTTCAGCACGACACCCGTTACGAGGATAGGACTTGCGCGAAAACGCGGCAGAGTAGATATAAGAAAGTAGGTTCGGAAAGCGTAATATTAATTCCCGGCGAATTTTCTTTGTATATGTGTATATAAACATATTTATCGGTTTATTTCGTATTTTGCAAACAATTCCGCGAGCTATTACGAGACTGGATGGAGTAATGAGCTCGTAAGCACATCGACACGAGGTGGTGGAGCGCATTGGAGAGTTTGAGTATTGCGTATCCGAGCAAACGCGATCCCCTTGCATTTGCGTTAGCGTTAGCGTGTTCCACACTGCGCGTCCGCGGAGCCCAAAACGGCCGTCTTATAGATTGGCGCGCGGCGAGGACGCTGCGTGGAGCACGCCACGCTAACGCAAACCCCTTGCGTTTTCTCCTATATCCGATGGGGTATCGCACATCGCACAGGGAACTCCCCAATATCCTGCGTGTTGTTGTTGTTGTTGTTTTTTTGTACACGATTGATTTAGCCGTTGATATAAAAATCAGCAGAACCCATCCTTTGGGAATGATTATCTACGTTAATGCGAATAGCATCAAACGGTGCGGAGTTATGCGCGTTCGTCAGGTGGCCGGCACACTCTAGATACGCCAGCCCACTCTTGAGGCGATTCTAAATTTGTTGACACTTTCACAGCCCTGCGCACGATCTCCGCAGCCCAGCACGTGCGTTTGTATCACTTAGGAAGGCGAGCAAAGCACGCGCCATACGCACAAACACTCAAAATGGTACCGACCAGACTTTCTGGCGTCTCAGCTAGATCTCAACCAACGGTACTCTAAACGGTTGTTTATATCTTTACCATAGGACGCGCTTTACAGCGCTGTCACAGCTATTGGTGCGCGCGCGTTTCATGCACGAGGGCTCATTCCGCTCTCGTGAGGCTGAGCACGGCCGCTACATCACCCTCTCCCGAGCGCGGGAGAGGGTGAGCTAGCGGCCGTGCTCAGCCTCACGAGAGCGGAATGAGCCCTCGTGCATGGAACGCCCGCGCACCGGTAGCTGTGACAGCGCTGTAAAGCGCGTCCTATGGTAAAGATATAGACAACCGTTTATGAGAGCGATGAATGACTGCCTTCATAGCTCTGTGGTTAGCGCGTCTGCCTGCTGATCAAAGGGTCAACGGTTCGAATCCCAGCCGGCGCCGGTCTTTTTTATTTATTTATCGACCCGCGGCGTAAGAGGTTAGATAGCCAGATAGATACATAGACGAAAAGTGCGTGAAGTAGCCAAAGAATGCTATTCGCATTAATATTCGCATTAAAAAAACACCGTCAAGAATAGTGGAGGCCTGTGAAACGTCCTCCTCTTCCTCCATGGGACGTCATCCCAGTGGGATGGTGCCAGACTCGGCAACTAAACCCGAGCACGATGACGAGCGTCCTTCGACGCGTTGATTGGACACGAAGTGCAGCCGAGCACCGATGTAGCACTCACATCCAGTACGGGTCTCCGCTCGATCTCACGGTGATAAGGACAACATTCTGGTGCACGGGCTTTGATTGTTCGAGGTTTTGTCAATCGAACCTCCAAAGGCGCCGAGCACCATGACGAAGCAGTATAACCGCTTCTTGATTGGCTCTATCGGGTCGTTCAACCCCGGTAGGACTTAAAGTCAAAGGCGCATGGGAGGGCGACCGCAGTGGCTATGATGGTTATACGACTGAGCCAACAAACGTCAAACAATCCCGGGAGAGTGAAAACAAAACGTTCGAGGCACGTTAGATACCGCTTAACCTTGAAACGTCCTTGAGTGCAGACTTAACTTCAATGCACTCCGTAAGACTATTTTTTTTATCAGTGAGAAGCAGAATCGGTATCCTGCTGCAATGACTACGCGGTTTCAGTGGCAAAGGGGCTAGAAGCATTTTCGCCACTAAGACGCCAAGACCACTGAGGGCGAGCTACGAGTGGCACTCCTCGTGAGCTACGCTGGAGTAGATGATATTAAATTTGCAAGTGCACTACGAGGCAATACGCAAGTTGGAAATGTGGAGTGTGGAGACTCGAGGCTTATTCTGTAATTCTTTCCCTGGCAGGAATGAGTGTATACAATTATTCGTGCGCGAGAAAATCCTGGGTCAGAATATTACGATGGAACAACGGAGCAGTAAATTTCAAATGGGGCCTGTATGCGCTTAAAAAAAATACAATGACAAAAAACATGAAAGCGCTACAACAGCCCAGAACACAAGTTCAACGACTCTTTACCATATATACAGTGTTTGCAACAGGGCTATTTTTTATCATTAGCAAGGTTTTGGCGCAATTGATGGACGCATTAGGTCGTATACAGAAATCTCCTCTATACATATCTCCAAACGTTCTATAAAACGAATATGCGAAGAACAGCCGAACAACTTCGGCTGATGGCACGTTCGCTTTGCGGGTGGCGCAACAGCCATCGTTCCGCCGCCAAGCGCACAGCGAACGCCGCCAAGCGAAATTCGTCGCTTCTTTGCCGCATATTCGCTCCAGGGAGTCCAGCCTCTACATCGAACGACAGCAACAATGAATGCGTGCTGAGCGCTCGACAACCGATAGGGAAAAATAGCGATAAGGAGAACGAAATTCGGCAACAGTTGCGCGTGACAAGTTTCACGCTCTCTGCGCCCGTCTCGTCAATGACGTCATCCTAGAAAGAATCGCAAACACTAACACAACACCCCGCTCCAACAGCCGAAAAAAAAAAAGGTAAACATAAGCGATGGGTGCTGATGGCTGCTGTGTCAACGCAGACCGGAGCGACAGGCAAAACATATCAATCTCTCTCTCGATGCTTTTATTGAAGATTCGTCTTGAGAAAGTGAAGACGGAAGAATCCCCACGTCGTGGACCGTAAAGATATGGGCTCCTCGAAAAGCGAGAAAAGATTTGTTCGTCTCGCAAAGCTGGCGCCAGCGTCTAAATATATACGGTGTTTATTTCATGGCTGAAAGCATCGACACGATATCAATCAAAGCGAGAAATGTTTATACTGTTTACTCTTGTTTTGTTTTGTAGACCATTTTGGGAAGATAGAAGGGCGTCTTCTATACGCTCTCGGAAGTCCCCGAGTGTATAACTGCACCGGGGTGGCCTCTAAAGACCAATCCTCGGTCGTCCTTTCATCGGCTCTACCAATGACAAGAGCGATCGCTATCGGGCTCCAATAGCTGGGCGATCTCAAGGACGAAAGCGAGGGACGTATATTCTAACCGCGACTCAATGGCCATTTAGGCGAGATAGCACACCGTCTTGTAACTGGCTAAACTAATTCGGCAAATTTATTGAGATATAAAAATACGTGAGGAAACAATATACTTTTTTTATTTCTCTCATTTATACGGTGTAGCGAGTTTTTCTCCGACGAACTGCGTCCTAGTCACGCGGTCCAAGTGCTAACTCATTTTTCTTTGTTTCATTGTTGTTGTTGTTTTGTTCGCTTACATTAACGATGTCCTGAGTGCCTCGCGCATGTGCGCAGATCATTCGGTCATCGTGTTTGCAGCGAACGCCGTGTCTCTTGTGCGATGACTGAGCAGTCTGCTGCTTTACACCCTTTTCCAGGTTCCGCTGGATCCCTCGGCTCATTCGGGGCGCGTGGGCTCTGACAAGTCAGAAAACCGGCGTTCTTGGAACGAGACCGATGTGTAGTTAGATGCGTCTGATCGAGTATACGACGGGAACGGTACGGCAACATCGGCGTCATTAGGGAGTTTTGACTAGGTCGTTCCGATAACTCCGCTAGCTGTACACTCGATATACTTCGCCGGCAACGTTGAGCGTCCACCGTGTCGTTATCGGAAAGCCAAAACGATTTTGTAAGACTCCTTTTGCGCTCCGAAAATAGTACCCAATAACGATACGACTCATGCGCAAAAGCGCCGACAGAGCGTCAGGTACTGGTAAGGAAATACAAAAAAAAACATTTCAAACGCTTTATTTTTGACGTCGTCGCGATCGTCATCTTAAGTTCGCTTTCCGAAACAAAAATTCTGTTTCTACACCGATGAGCACGCACGAGCACAATCCGGTTCCGATCAACACGCGTGTACGCCCTCACCCGCGTATACAGTACTAACCTATGCAATTTTACGAAGAATGCCGGGCATCCATGACGAAGCAAACAAAACAACACGACGTCGTTATTGGCTAACGCAGGTGAAGAACCGGGGTTCATTTTTCACGAAGTGTCTTTTTCCGGAGAAGAAAGTAAACAAGGCACCCGTTAACACGGGTGATGAAAGATGGTCCGTGTTCATTGCCTCGCCCGCTGGATAGAAACGGACACACACGAAACTCGTTAGCGCCTGTTCATTCATGAAGAACGCAGCCGATGACACTAACAAATGCAAATTCGTTTTACCGTGGTGCACAAATGAAACTTTGAAGGCAAAAAAAAAAGAGAAAAGAGACACTTTGGCAATCATGTCCGAGGCCGCGAACGCTTCGTCACCCAGCGTTTGTAGCATTACTCGATCTGGCACTGGCGAGAAAAACATAAATTGACCTCCAGAACTCCCAGCACTCAAAAAGCCGTTATGTGGTACTCAATCAAAAACGAAGGATGCTCCTGGTATCGCTTTCGTCAGAAACCGAAATCTAACCTCAGGTATCCAGGGTTCACATTCTCACCTTCCCAACATAGACGACCTTCATGAGTTCAGTCAGACGGAGCAAATGACATAGTGAAAATTATTTCTGCTGAAGCGGTCTGCTGGCTGCGCATAGGTTAGCCAACAAATAACCTTTTCTGGGACTATACATTTAAATAAGAAGGCTGCAGACAATGCGTTATACTTTCCGAGGATCAGTGCCAGTACAAAATTGAGCGTTCACATTTCACAACATATCATTTCCCGATATACGCCTTGAAACCGAACTGTTCGACGAACTGACTGCGGCGAGAAAGAACTGAAGAACCGTGTCTAGTATAGATTGTTTTCCTCGACGACAGCGGGTAACCTTCTATGGCATCGTTGAAGAGACTTATTCGCTGAGGGGTTCTGCTAGATTAGCATGAAGAAGTGATTGCCCATAGAAACTTAGCCAAGACATCGCTCTGGAAGCTTACACGCAGTACGCCTCAATAGTCCGAGACAGGGCCAATAAATCGGCTTTCGAGGTTCGGCGTGAATCAAGGGCTGCTGCATCCGTTGTCACCACTTCATTGGTGGCTCAGGATTCTGCAACCACAGTTGCATGTGTACCGTAGCGTTTCTGCATATATATTTCTTTGGCTCTTTCTTTTTCTCTCTCTCTCTCTCTCTCGACGTTGATCAACTGGCCTTCTCCTCGAAAAGGACCGACAACATGAAATACCTATACCTCATTTACCGCCATTTTCAATCTCCCCCCCTCCCCTTCCACTTCTCCAGTCTCAGGCGCCGGACGCTCTCGAGGCGAGTACTCAGTTAATCACTCATCATCATTAGAGATGCTTAAAGAAAGTGGTCGGCGAAAAAATAGAATGGCGTTGATTTGGGCGAGCGCGATAATCCCAACCCGGAAAGACGAACTCGGAAACGGACTATGGTAACTGACGGTGGATGAGAAACGCGGTTCGGTGACGAGCCACGTGCATCTTATCGATCCGCAGTCAATCAGAATGCGTGATTAGCCGATAGGCACGCCGAAGAACCAATCTCTAAGCCCGAAGCGTGAACGTGCAAAGACAAATCCTGAGTCTCTCAAGTTCCCATTTAGTTTATAGTATGAAAAGGATGCATCTCTCTCTGCGTGCATACTATACGTTATTATAATGTATGCTAGAGGTTCAACTGCGTTATTGTTTGTGCGACCTCCGTGATGCAAATTGAAGCAGACAGCAACCAGTCCACTTTTACGGTGCTCCTGCATTGCTGTGGGAAAACGCGCGTGCATTTTGTCCCTTCGCGGTAAAATAACGTGGAATACTCTTTGTTATTTGGGTCATACCCACGGTGTTCATACCGAACAGTATGTACCCTTTTTAACATTCCAAAAGTGTAATTGTTTTAGTTAGCGCATTTTCCTTCATCAGTGAACGATGTTTAACTTCGCTATATTTTAGACCACGACCTGTGTACCCAGCAGGTGTGTGAAAGCGAGCGACGATTCTAAGCGAACTGAAGAGCGAAAGGAACATAGAGTGTGTTCAAGGTTCACCAGCATTACGGTGACGCTTATATATAGCTAATATGCCAGTCCTGTCACTATATGAAAATGACCCCGTCGCGCGTTTTTTACGTGCGGTTAGAAACATTCAAAAAGTAAATAATAAATACGTTCGATATGAAATGTGTATATTGTGATTCTTTCTTTTTTTCTGCCGGGCAGGTTTTGTTGGGCACGTTTTCAACTATTTCGAGCGTGTGGGTGATGTTTGCAACGTAAAACAAGCATCTTCGCATAGAGCGAAAAGAATAGACCAGTACTTACTTACTGAAGATCAGACTATATTACGTGGACTTCAATTTATTATGATCGCATATGCATAGAGAGTTACTGCTCCAGTGTTACTAGTTCTTGCCGTCTCTCTTGGTTTTTCGGATGCCCATCGTTCGTTTGGCACGTATATCCCCCTCGCTGAAAAGCACCAACATCGCGTTCGCGCTAACAGTGTACAATAGTGCACATAAATACAAGTATGAAGCCATTTTATCACCGTTTTTAATGCAATGAATTTAAAAGAAAAACGCCGTAACTGACCAGTTATTTCGCCTACCTGACTGAGACATCTTTTAAGCTACCTATACATACGAATTATTTCGGATATTTGCTTTTATAATCGAGCGCAGGGAGAAAATGCACTCCCTGGTTCCTATAGAAATGCATTATTGTAAGTCAATGTTCGACTGGTTGCTGTCTGCTTCAATTTGCGACAGCACACTAGCGCCAGTTGAACCTCTACCGTACATTAAAATAACTCTATGCTGCATGGCCTTCTGCGCTGTAGCTTTGAACAAACTTTGCCTTTGTTTTGGGTAGCACAAGTTCACCTGACTCGGCATCGCGCTACTTGTAACGTCTTCGCTAAGCATTTTTTTGTGTGTGTGTAGTGTTGAAGGACGGTAAAACACCCTTCGACTTCCGGAATCGTCAAGACTCAACCTCCTAAGACACTCGAAAGTGCCAGATTCATGCCACCTATATAGTGTACGCGTCTCTCATCTCTTGGTGATGGCGTCAGAATATCTGGCTTCCCGACGCTTTCTTTACTTTTCTTTCTTTTTTTACTTTTTACTTTGGAAGGCGTAAAACAGTGTCTCTAGGCTCAAGCGCGTAGCATATTGGTTTTGATATAAAGGGTGTCCCCAAAAATAATTCACAAGGTGATTTTTTGTTTACCGCAAATATAAAGTACGCATTGCAGGAACGCTCATTCTCCGCCCAAAGGTAGCATAAGAGGTCCGAACCAAATGCCAAAGTTTCAACACGAAACGATATCTTAATTAAAGGCTATAAGTGATTTTCTGAAAATTTCAATGGGAAACCGAAAACCAACGTTGCTGAAAAAGGGCGAAAGTGGGCCCCATTTTCCCATTAGAGTTTTCAGAAAATTACTTAAATACTTTTGATTAAGATATCGGTTCATGCTAAAACCTTGGCATCTGGTTCGGACCTTTAGAGCTATTTCCGAGCGGAGAATGGCCGTTCGGCGAAGCATAGATTACCTTTGTGGTGAAAAAACCTAACTTCGACGGCGTTCGAATTCCTTTCGTTTCTTTATATTTTCCTCGTGATCGCGTTCCGCACCAGAGCAGGCGCGCTTCTACAATGTGACAGTTTGAGACGCTCAAGTGTGTACTATCGAAAACAAGTCCCAACAAGTCCCTTTTCGCAGCGCCCTCTGGGAAACGCAGGAGGCCTATTGTAGAGGCAAAAGGCACAATTCATTGCGTATCCCGATTTCCAACTACTGTGTAATTTTGCTGGGCGTCGTCACCTGCATTGTAGCCCCAGATGTGTACGCAACACGCTACATGGAACCATTCGAAACACGAAAATATAATGTAGCGGTTCATTTCTAAGGCAGAAATAAATTTCGGTGTCGTGTTCTTTTAAAACAAAATCTGTAATGTTTGGAACCGGCGGCTTACTAAAATATCATCTTTCAACAGTGAAACTGGCACGGCTTTGCGCCACGTAAATTTCAGATACCTTCACGTACACTAGTCTACAGAGCGAAAAAAAGCTTCACGGGTAATACGCCTGGAATTCGTTTTCGACTGATGTATTTACACTACGGTGGAAGCAGTGTCTCAATAGCGCCGCCTCGCCACGGAGCAAGCCTGCCGAAGGTTCGCTCGAATTTACGACAAACGCCGTGATATAGCGCAGCGTAACAGGAGCTCAAGGAACCATCCTCATAGCGCACACGGCTATTCGCGACAGTGCTCTAAGGGGAGATGCGCGAAGCGCCAAATGGAATTTCAACCCCATTTCTGGCATTGTTCAGACACCTCTCTCTTTATTACACCGTTGCTTACCTTGCCATCAGTTTAGCCCTTCCTACTACCGTCCGACCGCTAATGCCACAACTGTGTAATGCTGCGGTTTGCCAGAAGCTTGGCCGTGGCGCAGCACCTGAGGTGAGACAACAGATGTCGGTTCCACTGTAGCTCACTCTGCGGCAGTGCAGCCCATGAAGCTTCATAAACCGTGGGCCGTAACGCCGTGATGACAGCGAAAAGGCGGTCCGCTCATCTTGTCCGTCAGCACTTAATACCACCAACCACTAAAATCGCGGCTACGGGTAGCGTGACCCATCGGCTCCAACATATTCTTGCTGCCAGTTAAAGAAACACCGAGCTCCCGAAAACAATTTTAGGAGACGGGGTGGGACAGATATGTAACCAAACAAAGATATGAGACAGACAAAAACAGATTAGTACAATATTTACGTCGGGAGACTTATTTTAAGTTAGGAGCGATCCCGAAACACGTATCTATCTTGAGACGTCGACCCCAGGTAGAAGCTTTTACAATCGCTTTGAACTCACAGTAAGTCTCGCGACGAAAATCCTCCGCCAATTGTTTTATTTATATTTGTTGTAGAATAAAATCGTTAAAAAAGCTTTCAGCCTTTCCACTCTGGTGAAGAAGAAAGACCATCGGAGCTGTACAATGGAAAGTAATGGCAGGTCGCAAGTCTGCAAGCCAGAGTGGAAAGGCTGCTGCCATCTATGAGCGAAGGCGGCAACCAGATATGTCGCTTGCCGCCGTCACTCATAGATGGCGGTAGGTGTCCAGAGTTCGGTGTCTTCATTTCTTTGCGGGGGACACAATGCTGGGGAAACTAGCCCTGAACAGCTCCACTGTAGAAATGTTTTTGGAGCGACTTGGGCGTGTTTTTAAGGTCGCGGTTGCATTGTTAATACAACATACAAAACAGACTGCAGACAGTTTGAGACGTGTTTCTTCGTTCTTTCTAAGCGCGACATGCACGCGAAGGTACCGTTGGTAAGTCTGCATCGTATTGGTGCTCGTGAAGTAGGCACGAGTGATTGATTGCAAGTCTGCCAAAGAGCGTGCTTGCTGCACGCGCTTACGACTTGTCGGTGTGGGTTGTTTCTGTTTGTCACTCCAGTGAGACTCGGCCATTGGGGAACACTCCTGTGCTGGACGGTATACAGGACGCTAAACTCACCAGTCGAGTACGCGTTTCAGGGCGCCATAGCAATATTGACCCGTTCCTCGCCTGCAAAGTCTCAGGCCACTGGCCAGTCCCCCGACGAAATATACGTGCTAGAACACTAGAAAAACAAATCGACGATGGCGGAACGCAGCGATCGATTGATGGTCGCAAGTCATCGGCTCATACAGAGGAAAAGGATCAAGCACGCTCGCCTTTAGGAAGCAGAAGATCCGCGGACTACAGATCCTTATAAAAAAAGAGAGTAAAAAGGCTCCGTGAAATAAACAAAGGAAAGGAAGGGTACCCGCGGGGCGGAGGAGGCCACTTTAGCCGAGTGCAAGGAACGCCACCGGCATTTTACGGCGCGCGCCGCTCAACCCGGCCTGAATAACAAGAACGCTCCTGGGCGTCCGCGATTGAGCCACGGCACGCCGCTGAATCATAAATGAGAAGCGCAATCTATAACCCCGCGCCTTGTTCCAAGCACCGCGGGCGGCCAGACATCGAGCGCAGCACACACACACACAGTCCCAGAGCGCAGGCCGCTCGCGTTCATAGATACATCGGAGGAATCCGTTCGGGAAGTTCGGCCTGTGCAAAGCCGCGGCAGCGAGCGACAGCTGCGCAATCTCACGATTGTTCGCGGCACGCGCCCCGCTGCTTCCGATTGCCGGAGATAGCATAGAAATGCGAAACCAATCTTCTTAACAGCGCGGTGTGCAGTGAGATTCAACGTGTCTCGAACGTTCAAGACACTGGCGCGGACTGGGTTTACGATTCGAGTTTGTTGTGGTCTCTCGGAAACCCCCTGAAGGCATACTGCACCGCGATGCGCTCGGAGCAGCAATCATTGCATCATTTCATTGGGTATATTTCATATCCAGTGACAGGGGCAAACGGTACCACGCCCCGATGGTCAGGCAATCTCAGTGAGAAGATGCAGTTAAACACTCTTTGCCACGAATACTGCGTAACCATTGCAAAATACGTACCTATCGCCATTCTCGTTGCTTAAACTGATTGCAGGAGTGATAGGCGTTCTGAGTGCATCCAGGGGAAGTGTGCGAGTGGCAATCAGTGAGGGAAAGTTACAAAGTAGTGCACTGTCGCTGCAGTGGTAAGGCATCTGAATGGAAAGGGTGTCAGAAAAGAAAATTTACAGGCTTTTTTTTTGTTTGCCGCAGAAATAAACTAGGCATCGCCGAACGCTCATTCTCCGCCGAAAGGTAGTGTTAGAGGTCACCACCAGATGCCAAAGTTCCAGCCCGATCCGATACTTTATTCAAAAGTTATAAGTGATTTTCTTAAAATTTCAATGGGAAAATGGCGGCCGACGGAGTTTTCGAATACATGGGGCTCTATGGTACCAGAAACCGAAAACGGGCAAAAATGGGCTCCATTTTCCCATTGAAATTTTCAGAAAATCACTTACAACTTTTGATTAAGTTATCGGATCGGACTGAAACTTTGGCATCTGGTTGTGACCTCTAGCGCTACCTTTGGGCGGAGAATGAGCGTTCGGCGATGCCTAGTTTATTTTTGCGGTAAAAAAACCCCTCTAAAGTCTTTTTTTTTTTTTGTCATCCTGTTTATTGCAGGGGTCTCAAACTGTTTAGGGGGGAGGGTGCAACCCGGCCAGGTAGCCCACCCCCAAAATGTCGACGGCTAACATACAGCAAGGAGGGGGAAGAAAAGAAAAAGCAATTAATTAAAAAAAGTGAAAGACTTTTACAACTTCCTGTAACGCCGAATTAGAGCGCAGATCTTGAGGAGGAGGAGGGAAGGGTAAAGGGGTCGGGTCAAGTGACCTCGGGGGACACGTGACATGGGGGGTCAAATGACCTCGGGGGGGGGGTCAAATGACCTCACGGTTACGCCGACGCCAACGCCGACGGCGATGCCGCTCAAGCCGGAAACGGGCGCCTTAAGAGCTGCACTCTAAAAACACAGCGATGGTGTTTTACGTTCATAGCAGCCGAGTCCTTCAGCGACATCCAAATAATTCGTAAAGGAGGGACCTCGTAGATTTACCTATATTTGCAAGCATAGCATCTGGCCGCGCCATATCTCTGCTCGTGCGGGCAAGTACGTGCAATTGCAAGCTTGAGAAAGCTACGTTCACGAGGACGCAGCACATGCTTGTACACATGGGGCACCAGTGAGGCGCCAAGCTTACAATTGTTTACAGAGAACGGTACTGCTTTACCGGGTACTTGCATAGCCGAGTGTTATCGCGCCCCCAGTAGTCAGCGGTGGCACTCTGCGAAAACTCTCTATGATCGACGCGTTACCACTTCAGGATACATCGGCGGTGGCAGGCAGGCGGAATTCAAACGACAGTTGACCAAAACCATCACGCTGCGTCGCTTGCACGCAAAAAGGGTTGGTGGCACTCGTGACTGCTCTGTTGCGGATCAGGATCGCATTAAGATACTTTACAACGTAAGAGACCGATGAATTGTAACAGCGGGTCTTACTCGTTTCTGTCTCAAAATGTGTTTTCATTGTTACCAACGTTTTGGGAGGTTACCATATAGGTTCATCAAATTTTAAAGAAACTGTCACGCGAAACCTAATTTTTTTTTTATTGTATGCAATCCTTTTTTTTATATAAATACATCTTTAACGGAATGTTTAACAATAAAAAAATATCAACACAATATATATATATATATATATATATATATATATATATATATATATATATATATATATATATATATACGCATGCTTTCAAGTAGAAAACGTTGCGCGCTTTAAAAAAATATAATTTTGTCTGCTTACACATGGTGTCCTTCTGCAAGTTTCCTACAGCAGCTCGGTGCCATCCCATCCCAAAAAAGTGTACTCCGCAATATATTCCGAGCTGAAGAAACGAAGTTCCTAAAGCCGGGCTGACACTGCTTATACATCATTCAAAGGACAGTCTGGATACAGACTCGAAGAGGCGAGTCACCGGGAGATCCGCATTTCGAATGCCGCATGGCAATGAGTTCGAGGATAAAGATTGGCACGTGGCATTCAAAGCACGGATATCGCCGTGACTCGTGTATGCAGACTGTCTTTTCTATGATGTATGAGCAGTGTTACCCCAGCTTAAATGAAGGTATGGTGCTCGTTGCACAGCAACTAACATCACCTGCGGCGCTCTCGTCCGATGCATGTCGGTGGCAAACACCAGTCCCGAGCAAGGTCGCAGGCAGGAACAGTGAGTGAACTTACCTGGAAAGAGAAAAAGTAAAAAAAGAAACGTAAACGTACGAGGAAAAGCTTACAGATTTAATGCCCACATACTGCGAAATGCTGGAAGCACGTTCCATGTCTGTACCACAACTAGAGCCTTCAAGTCAACGTCTCTCAAGAGCGCCCTTTTTTGAACCTTTTCACGCATATCCACCCTGCAGTGAGGGTCTCGACGGTTCTGTTAATTACACATACGTGAGTATCCCAAATAATTGAATTCTACGAGCGTGACGGCGCACTTACAGAATAGAAACACTGATCCGGTTTCGTCTATTGTAGCATTTCATTCAACTGTACGGTACGTGCTACTAAAACCCGGGGCAATTCCTTGGCATCAACTAAAGTCATGTGTTTTTTTTTGTTTTTTTTTTGTTTGTTTAGGTTTTAATATTTAGAGATAGGTGGAGCTAATTTTCGCAGGCTTTTATTAAAATTAAAATTCCGGTTCGTTTTCTTTCTTTTTTTTCATAGTGTGTTTTTATTTTTATTACGAACAGTAAACACCATGCGCACACTTTGAACGATAAATTACGACGATGATCTCTCTTCAACTTATTTTAATGTGCTGGATTGCGACCTTTTTTGTTTCACAGGTCAAGTGGTGAGGCGCCCGAGCATGAAAAGGTGCGAAGCATTCACATCGATATAACAGCGAGACAAGAGCGCATTGTTGGAAAATGTCTTATTTAGCGGGCTGGTGCATCTGCGTGGTGGACTAAAAAATAAAAGACGGGTCGACAATATTTATATGTAAAAACAAACTGCGTAAGAAAACAAAGACACAACACAAAACAGCCAATCTGTCACTCAGATTGTATATGTCAACAACAATTTCTAAATCAAACACTAATCAAATCACACAAGGTTGCAAACCAGCGTGTCCACCCACGTTTGACATTCTGGTGATTTTGAATAAACTCAATCATCCTCAATAAAACATATTCTCATTGGCATCGGAACTTATCGTTCTCACGTAAATGAAACCATCGGATTGTCGGGTGCTTTTCGTTTCGTCGAAGACCCTATCACAAAAACTGCACGGATAAAGTCTTTGCATTTTGCACAGAGTTCCGGCTCTCCGCCACCGGGGACGGAACACGCACGAACGCACAAAAAAAAGAACACACAGCGATCAACCCACGTGACTCTACTTCAAAAGCACCGTGACGATATCTCTATAGCTCTGTCCCGAGAAAGCCCAATTCTCCGCTCCGATGAGCGTCGGCACAGCACCGGGATCTCATAATGATTGTCTATGGAAACGAAGCACGCGTCACCGCGAACGGCGCCAGGCAACCGTGCGACGGTAGCGACGGGGCGGAGATCCCCTCCTCTTACCGAACACGGGGTCAGAGCTCCGTGGCCGAGGAAAACGCGCATAGCGCTAATTCCAGCCTCGCTTGCGGGCTCCATTTGCACGTAATGGGCAGCGGAGTTGCGCCGAGATTGCCGATTAGTGGCACGGCGCCCGGCCATGGTTCAGAATGCCAAGCGCGTCCGTGTCGCCGGTCGTCGTCGCTACATTCGCAAGACCGCGGAATTGAGATTTGCTGACACCCCCCCCCCCCCCTAGCTCCGCCTTCTTTTTTTTTCTTTTCTTGGGAGGTTGCGGGGGGTTGTCAGGGTGTTTAACAATATGGGGAGGGTTAAACAGCGGTCACATTGGTAAGACGTCATACAAAAGACGGGCTGCAGACACAGCCGGAGACTGTCATGGTAATCACATTGCCAATACAAAAAGAAATGTTTGCCGACATCTTCCAAGCGTATACATATGTATGAAGCAAAGGTGCCTCAAACACACTTGATACGTGTACGCAGATAATTCTGTCATGATATCTGCAGCGAACATGGTGTCTTTTGAATGGTGTATGAGCAGTTCGACTGCGGTTTAAGGGGAACTTTTTCACCGATGCACGATTCGGCACTTTTAGCATTAAATAAGCAACCGCCAAATAATCAGCGGGCAAAACGGTGTTTTGATTAATGCTTGTCGGGACGCTTGGCGCTTGAATATGCACTGTCGCAACGAGGATGTAACGGATCCAATAGTTGCATGCAAGCCGACGACAGCGAGGCCGTAATTATTCCAGGCGCGCAACTTCGCAACGCTCATATAAGATTCATGGTCGAAAACGAAGGCAGGGTGTTCTTTAGACCCACGTAAGAACAGCAGCATTGTCTCCACCACCGAATATCCAAGGAGAAATGGCGTAATTACCCACAACGCTTCTGCAACGTGCAATGCACGCCACCAGGATTGTGGTTATTCTCAGAAGATAAGTGGAGTCTCGTTCTGAGCCTGCGTTCATCGTGACAAACTCGCTTTCCGGCCGGCAACTTTGTGATTTGCTACAGATGTCTGATATCTGCAAAGCAAAGCAGTAAAACAGCCGTAGCACCTTACTTGACTGATCGGAAGTGCTCTTGCGAATAGGCCAGTCGTACGTTTTGCGGTACCACGAAACGAACCTTGCGCTACACGATGGCCATGAACCTGATCACGAGGGTCGCCATCATGCTCGAGCCGGGGTTCCGCCGTAGACTTCCGAAACAGTACTTTGAGATAGGGTATCTACCAAACTACACAAGGCACAAAAGAAACTGGCACCTTCGTAATTCAGAGGCACTTCCTCCACTAAAACCAACGTAACCCTGAAATCGAGAAAATGTACCGGAGTTGCGCTTTAAAGCGACAATGAAATGATTTTCCAGCTTTTTTTCAAATGAAGTTCCGAAGTAATTAGCAATGCTCATTAAGCTGGGAGCGGGAATCTGTTTCCATTTTATTGCCTCCAGTTCTGCAATTAAAAAAAAAATGAAAACTCGCGTCTGCTTTTTTTTTCGACTCGGCTACCAACATGTGAAATCACGTGGCCGTGACGTAAAGTATGCCTTTCTACCGGAAACGGAAGTTCTCCCAGCCGAGCAAGGTAGTCGCGTTGGACAAAATCATTGCGTCACACGAACCTATGCGTTCGTCAGCAATCAATCCGTCGACGAATATTTGGATTCGCGTTCGTGGCCACTAAGTGCCAATACGGCAATTATCATCGCTTGAGAAGGACAAGCTCCATCGTGTGCTTAGAAAGCACGGTGGAAGCTTGGAGTCATCGCATCCGCTGCAAAAGCGAGTAACAACCAGGTGATTTCCCATTTCGCCTTTGAGTTGAGGATTAAAGCTAAGGAGGAAGAAGTTGAAAATTCATTTCATGGTCCCTTTAAGGACCATTCAAGCAGGAGCGTTTGCTTGCGTTTTCTTACGTTACGTTATAAGTCACCGGAACATCCATGCTTCGAATATCTCGTGCAGCTGGGTACCTTTCTTGACAAGCTAGGCGTTGCGTCGACGCCTTCCTGGAGAACTCATGCGGATGTTCCGGTGATTCTCGACATAAGCAGACGTAAATTCCCGTAACATAAAGTAGCCTGAGGAGACAGTGCTGTGAGAACCGGACTTTGGTGTCGTCTGTTGCGAACACTCTAAACACATTGTTTCCCCGCCTTTCCCTTCGTTAACCGAACCCTCTGTGAAGACTCCCTCGATTCAGATGCGAGAATGACGGCGCCGGTATCCGCAGCGTTCCGTCAGAATTCCGACCCCGCATACGTATACAATGTGTGGCGAACCGGGAAAACGACGCCCGACGTAATTAAATCTCTGTGCGCGCGGTGGGCGTTCTATCGTGACACAATACAGCACGTTATCCACGCGCAATCTGATCGATAGAAAACGCCGTCGCCTCCGCTGAATGCCCGCGCTGCAAGGAACTTTGTGGGTGGCGGAAAGAGCCGTAAATGATACTATTAACACGTAGCGAGGCTTCTGCTATACTTGTTTCAAGTGAAATGTAATTAAACTACTGAGAGAAAGAGAGAGAGATAAAGTTACACTCTTACAAACATATATATTGGCAGTCATAGTTATTCACTAGAAAGTAACCATGTCTCGTCTCAGTTTCTTTTAAAATATTCAGTCGACGTTCAGGTGCGCCCTCAATGGCGCCGTCCCGTAGCTACGGCATTCAGCATGTTCCTGCAAGCGATTGTCCGCTGATATCCGGAAGTTACAATGTTTTAGCGCTGGTAAAGTAGAAAGGGCCAAAGTATATTCACACGCCATATTTATTTCATTAAAAGACGCCCCAATATTCGTTAAATCAATTATGAACATCAATACGAAACTTCACGCCAAAGTTCGCAAGTACGCATGGCTGGTCGTGTCCAGACGTCACGTCAGGCATGTTAACGTCAAAGTCGCGGGCGTTGACTTCTTCCCGGTTTTGAGCAACATGGCGGATGGTGCGCACAAAGATCATCGTCGAAGATTTGAGCTTCCCTCAATACCATAAATCTTGTCTTTCTTAGAACGAAGTTGTTTACTGAGACAGCAGTCAAAAGCTGAGGTGGCTCTCTTTGCCTGATGTTACACCAGAGCTTCCGCTGTTGCCAACGAAAATGCTGTGTGTTTTGCAGGTGCAATCTGAGCAGTTGGGATCTGCTTAAAAATGAATTACTAGCGCGGTGGAGGATAAAAAATTCGGATGTTGTGCGAATGACATTTCCAAAAGCAATGACAATATAATTTAACTGTTTTTTGAGAGAAAAAAAAATGTTACCCGATAATCCCGTTAAATACTTCCACACCTCCACAACTTAAGCAATCGGCTTTTGCACACCACCATTCGTGGTACGCGCCTCGTAAACTACAGTGATCGATATACCTCTCTGCATTCTACGGAGGCCCAGACGCAAAATTCACTTTTAGTGTATTTTAAGCGTCAGGAATGTATATATAGTGCTCGTCGAAACTTAACACAGCCATTTGGTTGCCGAACTATTGATCTATCGGATCGGAGAGTTAAAATATCTCGGCGTAGTTTGGCTGGGAAGCGCAGGATATAGAGCCGTAATAAGCTACGCCTCAGAGTAACGACCCTGCAGCATTCTTGTTTGTTGCCTCAAATCACGTTTGCAAGTTACCTGGGTCATTATCTAAAATCGCAGTAAACGCTTTCTACTCCTCCGAAAATGTTAAAACAATCCGTCACGGAGCAAGACGATGATGCTCAAGCTTATCGACATCATATCTAAACATGGGAAGTCACATTTTAGAATCGTAAAGCCGAGGGCACACTGCGACATCACACAAAGAACAGTCTTCCGACACTGCCTGAGGCCTTACATGACGGTCCATTGGTCTTATAAAAGTGTCTGCCGACATGTTCAAAGTGTATGCTTCGAGGTGTGTCCCAAGATAATTCTCTCGTCCTATGTGCAGCGAACACAGTGCCTTTTGTATATGTATGAGCGATGGAAATGGGGCCTTACAATCGCCAATTGCGTTCGCTCTGCAACGAGCACCAAAAAGGTGGCGACCGCACGTTATAATCGGGCAATGGGGTACCAACGCACTAAGCGTACCCTTTTTAATGGTTCTAGAGTATAGCAGAAACAAAAAAAAAGCGAAAAACGAGCCATTGCGTGGCGGCGTTACGTTTGCGGAGCAACGTACCTATGCACCCGGCATGTACAGCATAAACAAAAAGGCAACATCTCTGGGAGGAGGAACACGTCCCGGCTGCCAACTCTGACCCGAGCTCAGGGTCCGACGACCGAAGACGTTAACCGCTCGGCTCGCTTCCAGCGGAGCGTGGTAGCCCCGGATTGGCGTGCGCGGGCAGCGGTGCGAGCCCGCTGCTCCGGGCACACTGAGCGTCCGTGCCCCGCCACGCTGACCGAGCATTTTGGGACGGTCTTCGCTTCGTCCAGCCGACGGCTTTTCGAGCGAGGACCCACGAGAGGCTGTTCGGACCGGAGGCAGACGCCAAGTGAGCGTAGAAACTGAGGAAGCCCGGAAACGTGGAAGGGGGGGGGGGGGGGGGTGCAAGCCTGAACCTACGAGGAAGCCCTCTCTTGTTTTCCGCCTCTCAATATCGAAATATCGAAGAACGGAATGGGACATAAAATAGCCACGGTGAAAAGTTTTTTTAGAGTGTAGATACGCTTCTTGGTTACGTAGAAAGCGCGTGCGTCGACGTCCAAGTTGCGCACTGCGCGTATGGGGGCACGCGATTATTCAAAGAGAAGTATTGGGGAGGAGATACAACCATCGCGCCCCTCGTGGCTAAATTGAGAACTACACCGATGGGGACAACAACGACATCGATGAGTTGTTTGAGTTCTGACGCAGCGTGCGACCCACGTAGCCGAACCTTGCGTAAGTGTTCGGCTGAAGCTCGTGTCCTATCAGTCAAGCCGAACGCGGACGCAGCAAACGTGGATTGTTTACTTCATCTTTCTCGATCCAGCGGGAAAAGAATTTGGCACGAGTCGTGCCCAGCCTTTTCCCCGCACTCAGTTAAGAAATGTGACGTAAACAATCCAGTGAACGTGCCTTGTGTTGATAAACACAGAACTCCGAGAAAAACAAGCTGGACATAGCGCACCCTATAGTTCACGCAATGTTACCACGCTCTCGGCGATGTCTGCGTACATGCTGCCCGCGATACAGTCGGAGCACCAATCATCGGCATCATTTAAATCAGCGCAGCCAATGAGAAGAGTGATGAGCCTCCATGCTTTAATGGCACTTTTGCCCTTCCGAAAAACACGTTCCTAGGAAAAGGTTTCTGAATTACATCACTCGCTACCCGGGAAAACGGTAACATTACGTTGTTTCAGGCGGGATTGTCACGTAACCGATGCTAATCGGAACAACTTAGAAAAAACCGGATGCTCAACTAACCTCGCGACGGTTACGCAACTAGGTTTGAAACATTTGGAGTCGTGCAAAACGCTTAGAAGCGTTAGAAAGGCTGTTTCCTGAACAGCTAACGGACCACGTTATACAACCATATTAGTTTTGATGGATCAGACTTTCATACTCTAAATGGGACGATATAATATATTATTTTTTAAGGGTGGCGATGTGGGTTAGTTGGTTCATACTGACGAAAAAGCAAAGAGCGCACAGTAAACGGGGACTAAAGGAAGTGCAAACAGGACAAGCGCTGACTCTCAACTGAACTTTATTCGCATGAAAATGTGAAAATCGTATGAAAATGTGAAAATTCACATTTTCATTTGAATAAAGTTCAGTTGAGAGTCAGCGCTTCTGTCTGCACTTCCTTTGAGTCCCCGTTTACTGTGCGCTGCTATCTTTTCGCCTATATTACTATTTATTATTATTATTATTATTATTATTATTATCCCATTATCCCGTAAAAAGAGAATTACTAGTGATTTTCATAATCATTGGGTCATAGTTCCTTAAATTAAATTGACATTGCTATTCACTCCCAACAAGCGGGGTTGGCAGTGCGGTCTACCACATCGTATTCGAGTTCACCGCTTAATATCGATATTTTCAGCGTCTAAAGTGAATAACAAACATCTCAGATTAAAAGCCTCGAAAACAACAACCAAAGAAGACAGATCGAGGTGTCAAAGTAAAGTGAAGCGTTGGGCACAGAAGTTGTACGTGCCCGGGATTCATGTGGGGAAAAGCAAACCAGCGCGAACATGGAGCGACGAAACTATAGAGTTCCCACTCGGCGAGAGCCCGCTCGGAGCGCAAAGATCCGGCGGATGAACGATGTGGGCGATATTTATCACGAGCGTCGTCCGGGTGTCCCTCGGGCACACCACCCCGCGTAGTGTGTATCACTTGGTTCCGGTCTTCCTCGCCTTCCTTTCTGCAGGCAGGCGCCGTGAAGACTGCGCTTGTGTGGACTTTCGAGCTGTAAAGCCGCGGTCAGACTGCTAGTGCATCGTACAAAAAGACAGTCTGCAGACACTGTCCCAAGGCGTGTTTCTTCCTTGAATGACGGCCCTGTAATGGTGGTGGTAAAAAAGCTGTCTCCATACATGCTTCGATTATGCTGGAGACCAGGGAGGCTATGTTGCACGGTTTGGACTCCCAGGAGACTAGGAAGAAGGAAGTGACGTCAACAACGCTCTTTGGATGTTGATTGGTGGAGTCGCTGATGACGGTATCTGCAGAAGATACGTTCCATTCACACCTACGTCACTTCCTTCTCTCTGGTCTCCTGGGAGTCCAAAACGTGCACCATAGCCCCCAGGTACTTTTTGCATCATGTCTGCCGCGAACAGCTGTCTTCTCTATGATGCATGAGCATCGCGTCTTAATAATATTAATTGGGGGTTGTGTGGCTATTTAGACAGCGTGTAGTTGGTCAGCCATTTCAAAGTTGCGACGAGTCTCTCAGCCGTAGATGAGAAATTTAGCCAGTGCGGTACAGCCGCTAGCCTGGGGTCTTTAACGTGCATCACGCAGTAGTGATACACGACCGCACGCCGGTACGATGCTCACCCAGATCGAAACGGGCAGGGGTGGGGATTGAACCCAGGATCCCTGGGTTCTGCAGCGTGAGCTTTAGCTCCATGTGCTTCGAGCTGGTGTGCGCTAGCCCACTCGGCCACCGATCCCCCCATGAGCGACGCTTAGAGTATCGCCACTCCGTTTTCCGATATTTTTGTGAGTGCCGCCATCTTGGTGCTTGTGCAGAGTAGACGCAACTGCCGATCACCATCATCCAAAGGTGCGACTTCCTCGGTATTAGATTAGGTGTTAGGAAGCTCCTGTAACATTGCTTTCCTCTGTCGTGAACTGTTTAAACATTTGGGGATGACGGAGAAGGGTTTCCAGTGATTTCAGATAAAGGTTCAAATAACTGGCAACCATGATTTCAAGCAAGCAACAAGATCGGTAATGTCATTTCTCTGAAGCGTAGCTTATTTAGTGGCGCTAGGTGTATCCATGCGCAGCGTGCGCGTGAACGTAGCATTGGCCAACTTGTAAACGCATGTACTTGCCAGCACGAGCAGGGACATGCCGGCAGCCAGATGCCCTGTTTGCAATCGTCTATATAGTATAGCGCCGAAATTAAAGTCCCTTGATGCGGGTGCTCCGCCCACGACCAACTCTATTCCCAGGATGAGGGGCTTTACTCTATCCACTTTTCCCAGGATAGAGGGGCTTTACTCTATCCTGGGAAAAGTTGCACCATTCATTCTTGTGGAACTGTTCGAGACACGTGCCGCGCGCCACTTCTGGGAGGAACATGGCGTCTGAAATCTAGCTCAGTGCTGCGCTGTGCCGCCATGACCTTCTCAGAGAGCTGCCACGTTGCACGTGCCTCGTGCATCGACGCACCTTTCGCTACTTTTGAAACATTAAGGGGCTTTAGGTGGATCTCCTAGGCTCGCTCGAACTTCCGGGTGCCTGCCGAACTGCTACAAAGCGCTCGTGCCCAAGAATTTGTTGGCAGGTAGACCGCTTAAAGTCGCCCTTTTCAGTCATCAGAGGAGCTTACTATATCTGCCAACCTGTGGCGAGTACTCAGAACTATCCTAGTGCATCTCAATAATAATAAGAATAATATTATCATTATTAATATTGATATTTATTTTCCACGAGAATTGAGGGACATAGAGCTTATATTGGAGGCTTGGTAAGCCCTTAGCCCCGTACATTGACACCCGCAACATCACTGAAGAAGAAAAGGAACACACTCAAACGTTACGCACACACACACACACAAAAGTAAAATTAGAACAAACGCTAGAAAAGTCGTTTTCACATTACCTTCGTTTAATACACTAAACTCAAAGCAAAAAAAAAAAACAGAAAAAATTATTTTACAGTGGAAAGCACATACAGAATAGAACAAACAAAAAAAGACGACACTTGCAGAACATACACAGGATAAATCAACAGTGCAAATAACGTGAGTGCAAATCTTTAGTGGAAATTGAGTGTATTCAAACCTCTTTGTTGATGAGGTAATTTAGCAATTTGGGGTGAGTGTAGCGTAGCATTTGTGCCTCATAGTTTCTTCTGAAACAGATAACGGCCCATACACTCCAAATGTCGAGTTGAAAAGCTGATGAGTGATAACGGGAGGCCCGCGATTCACACGGTTCTGCGTTTCTTAGGACGACAGTGACTACTGTGGTAGACATTCATCGTGTTGCCGAGAAGAAAGCAAAAGCTATGTCACTTACACCTTTTAGTGGTCGCTTTCTTTCCCTCTTAATAAGAACAAACAATTACAAATGCAGGCCTATATATCCTCCTATCATGCGGTACTACCTAAGTAAGAACGAATCCTCGGGTATCGCGCCATTCGACAATGAGTAATTCAGTCAGAAAAAAAAAATATTTTCAACAAAATTAAAAGAAAAAGAGACGAACTTACGAGTACTTTTACTGCGCCTCAAGATTTTCTAACATCCAGAAGAAGTAGGGCAAGCAACGACTAATGAACAAACACTGAGGGAAGTTCAGAATGGCCCATTGATCGCATCAACGAGGGCACTCGAGATTACGGGAACTACATTATTGGAAAAGCTCGCTTCGCGATAGTAAAATCCGCACCAAAACTTTCCATTCAATTAACAAAAGGTATACAACCAATCATAATAATAATTTAAAAAAAGCCTTATCCTTGTTACGATTTGCGTTCAGGAGCTGACTTTGATGTACGATAGCCTCTAATGATCGCGGGAAGACTTCATAATCAGTCAATTGCGGGCACAATTGCTTTGTTGTACTCGCCAAAGATAATCAATGAGCGCGTGCGGACAATCACATTCGGAAACTTTCAGCGAAATAAAAAGTAAGAAGCAAACAAACAGATGAAAGCCCACCTTTGCCTATACAATAAAAAAATTCGATAATCTCGTTTCACCGGTGCTCCAAGCTGCAAAGTCAATTAAATTAACCCTGCGCAAAAAAACAAACAAAAAAGCACCCAAAATGGGTTAAAGACTAAAGACAATTAGGCAGAGCGAACCGGAAAAGGCGTGCGCTTGCTTAAAAGGAAGAAGAAGAAAAAAACGGAGATCGATTTTAGCAGCCATCAAGAAACCATTACGCGCTTCAGCAGCAAATTTCCGCGAGTTCAATTTAATTATCTGTAATGATGGGAATTAATTTTCCTATACCTATATCCTTCCTGTGCCAGCGCCTTTCTAGCGCGGTCGCATTGTTAACACGACCCAAGTATTTTCTCTTACGAGCTGACTGCCCCTTAATGAATTCAAAGTTTTCGCCGGCTTTCAGCCCCGCGCTTCGGGGGCAAAGAAATACGTTAACGTAAGCCCTTCGACCCCGAAGCCCGACGCTATTACCCGTCGGCGGTAAACAACGGAGCCGCCTTCCGTACCCTCCTAGCCTGGGTCGTGTTTTTGGCGCGTGCAGCGTCAGCGGATAGCGCTAATTGCAAACGACTTTGGCGCACACAACGCAGATTACTGCTGACAACAAACGCCGCGCGGTAAGGTGAAGCCCACGCATAACAGTCAGGGATTGGTCGGGGCGCTTAAAGACCCGTCCACACACTATACCTCTCGAACATGTTGCGGGAGCTTACTTCGAGATAAGGAAAACCATAAATATATATATATATACATATATATCTTTGTTCATTTATACGACTTTTTCTTGTTTCATTTTCAGATTCAATATACGAATCGCCTATTTAGCATAGATTATATTATATACATATCTTTATTGAAAGCCTTTACGTTTTCATGATCGTTTCTTCCATTTCTTTATTACCCTGAATTTCTATTTTTAAAAAAAAGGTGAAAAGCGCGAACAAAAACGGGGACAATGAGGATACACATACGAAAGGACTGGCGCTTTACTCTCAACTGCGCTTTCTTTTTTTAATAGCACCCATGTTGGGGATACTTACATATCTTGTAAAGTTGAAGTAAGTGCTGGATAGGAACGCAACATCAGCTAGTAGGAACACGTGCACAGTCGTAGTGAAGGGGGTTAAAGCATACAAACGATTGCAACGTAACAACTGCTAAGCAGAAATATTGGGCGTCTGTACTAACGGCAGAGCAACTTTACTCCTCTCCAAATATTCTGGGCGAAGCCTGCCCTGAAATCATTATGCTGCAGCAGAGAATGTTGTACTTCTTACCGCGAACACATACAAGTCATCCGCGCAATAAACGGACACAGAGAATGAAAGCAAACGAGAAAGCAATATTGAAACAGGAAAGACAGTTCCAGACGAGCGCGCTCGCTTCCTACCGGCAAGGTTAGTGACGTAATAACCTGCTCGTTATGCGTGTGGTCGTCTTGCTCGCTCTAGAGAATTAGGGGCCTCGCAGCCGGGAACGGAAAACCGGATCGTCCGAGTTACGTCCCAACGGGGTCGGGGGTCGCGCGTTGCGTCGCTTAGAGCGGGTCGTGTACACGAAGCATGTGGATAACGGTACACGCAGGTCAGAAAAGTAATGGCGGGGGCAATAGAGGCTGACGCGAAGATAAATTTCGACTTCCCGCCGTGCGTACACACTCAGAAGCCACTGCTATGTGTACTGCACCGAGATGCACTCGGAACCACAGTCAGTGATATTTGGTCAATAGACCTCTTCCACAATCGAAGCGATCCTAGCGGCCAGATGCCATGCGCAACATCTTGAGAAACTGTTGACCCCCAAGTTTCGGTTTCGACTGGAAAACTTTACGATATAAAGTCACGATCAATTGAGTGCAAGCATTTTAAGATATGTGACCTCCTTTAAATTTATATTGCCGCGGGTGGTTGCCTATCAATACAAATAAAATGCAGGTGCGCTTCATCTTTTTTTTTTTCAGGGGAGAGGGGTTTTTGATGTGCCGAAATTTCTACTCGGGTAAACACAGGACGACGATGGCACATTGAGGGCGAAGTATCCTGAGCCGGTCTTCCTGTTCCATCGGCGCCTCGATGTCCTAGGACTCATAAATTATCCAGGAGGGTTATGCTGTATACCTTTAATGGGAGCCAGGGCGACAGAAAGGGATGGGACGCGGAAGGCCGTTCTCCTACTCCTTGGTGAACTTGGGCAGTTCCTACGGCCGTTGGAGGTCCGTGTTTCAACGGGGCTCTCACGAAGATGAACGGATGCTAAGCAAGTGAGCGGTGACTTTATTTCCATGGAGTGCTGAGATGAACTATGCTTCGTCAGTGGGGCGATCGAAACCAAAACCATACCACTCCTCTCCATGGCGAACCAGGTCCCATGATGCCACTCGTGCAGTGTTGTGTGTAGAGATTACTCGACGTAGTCTGTTGATGGACCAAATAAGAACGGCAATCGGTATCCAGCCTGAATGGTGGTACGATCTCAGTGGTAAAAGGGTGCCGTACCCTTGTGCCCCACGCTAAACTTTGGGTTGCACGTCAATAAGGTTAGAAAGCCCTCTCCTAGCTTGAGCAACAAAGCAGCCACAGCCAACAACGAACAACCTAAAGTACGTGCATCATCCATGCGAAGGTATCTTTGGCGGCTTCTAATCACTCGCGCGTACGTCACGATGATCGAGGGATTAATAACATGTCAAGGATCCCTTCGCCTGAACGCTGGTCGTATTTGAAGTTGGTCGTTGCTGATAGTTGCCGCTGTAGCTCGGACTTGCGCGAGCAAAAGAGCCGCCGCGGTCAGCGTTCGCGATTGGTCAAATGCTCACTATGACGAACTCACTTGGATTAATTTTTTTGCTGTGCCGTGACGTCAGTGGGAAGGCAAACTTGTAGGTTGTGGAGATCTGGCTGCCCTCCCCCGCGCCGACCCTCCGGGCCCCAATTTCCGGCAGAGGCTTAGCGCGCCATACCTCCGAGATACGTCACGCCTCGGGGGAGCGGCGGTGACCTCGCGCAGCACAAGGTCCGGCTGGACCGCTCCCCTAAGCCATCTGACGTCACGGGACTGGCTTCCCAAGACAAAGGGACGAAGGCTTTAAAAGGGGAAGCCGGACAAAGAAGGCTCTCTCTCTTCGACGGTGACGCTCGCTTGGACGGCGAAGCTCTCGAGCGGCGGGACACGAAGCGATGGTGCAGCGGTGACAAGGAGACGAAGACGCTGGCGCGGGATTCGACGGGACACGGACGCTGGAGCGGGGGAGTGCGGGCGCGACGTTGAGTGGCGGACTCGACGAACGGACCGGACGGCGAACCTGGGCAACGACGTCCCCTTGACGCGGTGTTGACGACCACCGCTGGGACTTGGAAAAGCTGCACTGGCAGCGGACTCCCCCTGGCCTGGCTGATGACCGTTCCCCAATCCCGAAACCCCCAAGGCAATGAGTGAGTGATTAAACCCTTTTGCCGAGAGCGAAGTATTGCTGTGTCATATTCATCCGGGAACAGGGTCGGAGGGAATCGGAGTTAGATGCCCGCATAAACTGGCGCCCAACGTGGGGCCTGATTTTCGATCAGGCAGGCATTCCGATTCCTAACCTGTTTCCGGTTGAATTAGGGCACTGTTTCGCGCTCTTTTTGGGGGTCATCTTTGTTGCAGGAGCGCCGCACGAAGTTTCGTTGCGGGCGCGCCGCACGAAGGTCCTGACATGATCGCCTGCCTGACGAGGAGGCGCGGACCTTGACCGTTGTCTTTAGGGATTAACCCTTTTTCGCAGCATGTCAGGAATTTACTTATCCCCGTTACGAGAAGCGCCGTGAGTATTTGCTGTTCAGCGCACCGTTGGATGCTGGCAGGTTGATCCTGCTACGCAAGAGCGCTGTGTGCGTCGAAATTACCGCACTTTTCGAGGCCTGTAGCGTCGGGCGTCACCCCACCTACGCCTCCGGCCGTTCACGTCTGCTGGGAAAGATGCCAGCTCACGGTTTGGGGGATGTGACGCGCCTAACCGCCTTTGCTCGCGTATCGATGTAATGTTTTGGAACGCTTGTTACCGATCGGACGCGTTAGAGAGACATCGCTCTGGGTGGAGAACGCTCCCATTGCGGATGGCGGTTGCACGGACTGTGTTTGGAAATTATTCCCGCATTGCATTTTGTCCGGGAGGAGACTAGCGTCTCGGTTTGACCGCATGCTAGCTCCCAGTTTGGCCTTGCTTGAGCTGTCAGCGCGGTTTTGAGCTTCGTTAGTTGACAGCGTTTTAAGGTACGGATGCGCTCTTGTGGTTCCGGCCAAGATCAGCTTTGAACGAGTACCTTGTGGCCAGAGGCTACATTTAGGGGCTAAGCCCACTAAATCGTGCCGGATACGCGATGTCTGGTGCGCAGACATCGGAATCCAGAAAACCACAGAGTTTCCGTTTTCACTTTATCAGTGGCTGTGTGTGTGTAATGCTCCGTGGAGTCCAGTCTGACGCGATGGGCATGACCCGTGCGTATCTGGTTGTAGAGTCGTGAGGTTGATTCCGTTTAATTGTGCGCACAGTTGGTTCCGGATCCTCACACCGCCATATCGATGGTTGAGCCTCGCGGCGGGAGTTACTCTTTCATTTCGTTTTCTCCGTCTCCGGAGGAGCGGCGGCTAGCGCGCGCTTTGCGCTGCCGCCGGATACAGTACGGCTCTCGGCCGTGGTTGGGTTCGCGTTGGGACGCGAAGGCGTAGAGAGCGTAATTGGTCGTGCAGAGACCTGGATTAGAGATAAATTATAAATTTAGGGGAGAAAAGACAGCTAGGTGGGGAAAGAGCTGGGCTCGTGCAGTGGAAAGCTGCACGAGGGATGTGGCGGTCTTGTGAGGATGTGACGAGCTGTTCATCGTTTTATCCTGTACAGATGCGCGGTTGGCCCGGGAAAACGTACGGTTCACGTCGGCGGGTACGTGCCCGGGAAGCCTAGAAATTATGGCAGCGGCATGGCCGTCGGCGGCCTATAACTGTTGTGCGTTGGGTCAGCCCGTCGCTGTACAAACTGCAGCCTTTGCATGAATGGGTAGCGGGTGTTGGAATCCGGCGGTAAATGCGGTAGACACTTCGACGCTGCGGAAACTGTTTATGCAGAGCAAACATAGTTTATTAGCTCGTCCATTTCCAAGACCGGCCGGTTAGATTATTTGGCATTTCAGTGTCGCGCTCGTTGCGCGGAAGTTGAAAGGTGCGCGTGTGGGATACTTACATTGTTCGAACCCTGCCTGTCCTCGCAGTCGCAAGAAGACTTTTCAGTCATGCGGCGTGTTGACTTGGTTGGGGGCGAGCTTTGTGCGTAACCTACTGCGTTTGTATGTGGAGACGTTGCTCGAGTCGAGAACGTCGAAGAGTCGCGAGACGCGTTGACGGCGTACTTTTATTGCTCGATCCCGGCCGGACTTGACATCAGCAGGAAGACTTTTTAGTTATGCGGTGTCGGGGTTTGGCCGGGGAGAACTCTAACGTGCGTCGATGCGCTTGTCGCGGCTGTCGAGCCCGTGCGGGGTTCGGTGCGGACCGCCGTTACGCGCTCGTCGCTCCTGTTGGGTGGTCGCCTCCGAGCAGTGAAGCGGTAACGTCTGGTACATGCCCAGACGTTACGGACATAGCCGTGTAAATAGCCTGTCCGATTAGATCTGCTGTTCGCACGATCTAGATACTGTTCCCTTTGTACTGGTATTAATGACCGGTACAACGGAACACCAGCCTCTCAGTAAGGTGATTATCCCTTCTGATGATGGCGTGCTGCGTAGCTTGCCCGTAGCGTGTTTGTAGCTCAGGTGTCGCGAACGCCGAGTGCATGAGTGCCCGTCTTGGATAATTGCTAGCTGTTGGCAGCGTGTTCTTTTCCGTAGCTATTTTGAGTCCGCACCTCGCGAACGGGACTGGATTTGTCGCCGTTTCTGTTTTACGGGAGGTTGTTAGTTTTGAAGTTTTACGCGTTTTTTGAGAGTGTGTTAGAGATTAATATTGTTGTCAGAGGTGTGTGGTTCTAACGCTCTGGTAGATTGTTTTCTGTTTTAAAAGAATGCGGTTGAGCTTTATAGGAGCAAACGTTGTATAATGGGCGTATGTACGATGTGAGTATACAGCGAGTGCTTATGCTTTTTAGTTGAGGAATAGTTTTCCTCTTACGTACCTCTCGAACGTGTAGCGTGACGTTCTTGATGATTGCCTGCCCGTTAGTATTGAAATGAAGAGTTTGGCTTTTATTTCGTGGCATGTCCAACGATCGAAAGATTTTGGTTTCGTCGCGCTGTCTGATATAGCGTGCCGGTATTCGTTTTTGCGCGATTCGCTGTCTGGGATATTTGGCACGGAAGCGAACTTTAAGAGCCGGCGTGTGGTGTGTGCCTGAGTGCCCGTGCGTGTTGTGAGCTGTGGTGCTCCAGACTGGTTCCGGGGCCGTGCTCCGTCGGTCGCGAGCTGCCCAGTGAATGAACGTCCACCACTGGCCTGCCTGGTTCGATGCCACCACCACAATCATCGAGGGTGCTCGTCATCATCGGTGACACTCAGCTGAACGAGTTTCCTGCCTGAGGTCCTGGGGACCACGCAACCTTGGGCCCCCCAAGTCCGAGCCTTGAGGGGAGGGAGGTGTGGAGATCTGGCTGCCCTCCCCCGCGCCGACCCTCCGGGCCCCAATTTCCGGCAGAGGCTTAGCGCGCCAAACCTCCGAGATACGTCACGCCTCGGGGGAGCGGCGGTGACCTCGCGCAGCACAAGGTCCGGCTGGACCGCTCCCTAAGCCATCTGACGTCACGGGACTGGCTTCCCAAGACAAAGGGACGAAGGCTTTAAAAGGGGAAGCCGGACAAAGAAGGCTCTCTCTTCGAACGGTGACGCTCTCTTGGACGGTGAAGCTCGCTCGGACGGCGAGCTCTCGAACGGCGGACGGCATGCGTGCAGCGGTGACAAGGAGACGAGGACGCTGGCGCGGGATTCGACGGGACACGGACGCTGGAGCGGGGGAGTGCGGGCGCGACGTCGAGTGGCGGACTCGACGAACGGACCGGACGGCGAACCTGGGCAACGACGTCCCCTTGACGCGGTGTTGACGACCACCGCTGGGACTTGGAAAAGCTGCACTGGCAGCGGACTCCCCCCTGGCCTGGCTGATGACCGTTCCCCAATCCCGAAACCCCCAAGGCAATGAGTGAGTGATTAAACCCTTTTGCCGAGAGCGAAGTATTGCTGTGTCATATTCATCCGGGAACAGGGTCTGAGGGAATCGGAGTTAGATGCCCGCAAGGTGTAGCGGGCGGTTTATTAATGTACTATGCCGATGACTTGTTTCCTAGTGCTGCGCGGGTGCTGGAGCGAGCTTTCAAGACATTCATTTGACACCACGAAACTTCTTGTGATCGTTTGGGAACGACGTCTACAGCCCAAAGAGTGAACCCCTGCCTTCCGCTGACGTCACGTTTTCACTGTTGCCAGTAGAAACGTTCACTTTGAAAACACGGTGAAGGGAAAAATTGTAAATTCAATACCTTCACCAAAACATTTTGTTTGGCCCAATATTGCGGTTAATATTTCATCGATATGTGTTGTTGTGTTTAGAATAATTTTCAGGCAAATCGGGGACGAAGGGAACACCTGAGTACCTCTTTAAAGAGCAGGATGGTAACAAACTTCTATTGGGCTTTCTAAAAATTTCATCTAACTTGCATTTCGCAACAGATAAATAGCCAGGATTACAACTCGAGACGTCACAGCAAGGCACATCCTCGTTGTGACGTCACGGGCAGAAACAATAAAAAGGCGCCACCGATACATCTCGGTGCTAATAGTCGGTGACAGGTTAAGCCTGGTTCAGACAGTTGCGTTTGACTGCGTTTGACTGAGTTGTGTCAACGAGAAACCAGGACATCCCTGCTGCTTATATCGCGCGCCAAGGTGATTCTTTGAATTGGATTCCACGCTTCATACGAAGCACAGATATGCCGGTGACTCGCTTTCGGTTCTCGACGCAACGCAGTCAAACGCGCTCAAACGCGAGTGTCTGAACCGGCCTTTAAGAATGCAGCGCCAGCTTTCTGACTTCGGTACTACTTAGTCGCACGCGCTGTCACAGCTGAAACGAAGGCAACAAGCGCGTGCTGAAGGTGGAGGTTTTACTGCATCCTTAAGGCCGGTTCCCACATGCAGTGGTGCGCTGATACAGCGCTGTGCACGCGTCGTCAGCTACTTATCGTTTGCCATTTTTAACGGTGCGATACATATATGCTGAATGCCCCCGGCAGCACGCGCCTTTGTGGACGATTCTACTGCGTCCTTCTCCACAGCACTGGCCTTTGTGGAAGCTCGTCAATGATTGCTTTACAGGCTCAGAATCTGGGTAAGACAGGAGAAGGTCAGCAATGGCAGCTGTAATCTGGCGCGTGTGCAAAGCTTCCATAGCGCTGCGATGTACGTATCAACAGGCCCTTCGCCTGTCACCGACTATATTGGCGAGCTGAGCGATCGAAAGCGTCGCAGTGGTCGGCGTGACACGATTGGCCAAATGCTGACTATGACGTCAGTAAAGGATTTCTCACCGGAGGAAATGAGAGTAATGTAAGAATTTCAACGGTGTTGGCAGTGTTGCTTTCAGAGCGCAATAATTTCAAGCTTCCACCATGCTCATTACAAACACCGTCGAACTTGTCGTTCGCAAGGTAATGACGCCAGGAGAGGGAACCATAGGAGGGAGCCACCAAAGCATCTCGCCGCCAACAGGGAACAGTAAAACCCCATTCGCACAGCCAGCATAAAGGTACCTTTAGCATAGGTCCCTTTGCAATGGTCGAATCAACCCGCGCTTGAGCACATGCCAGGCGCGGAGAATCGCGAACTGATTCGCCGCCGACCATAAAGTTCCGTTAGCCAAATGGACCTTTATGATCGTGCGAATGGGGTATTAGCCTCCAAGAAAGAGAGATAAACAGAAAGTCTAGCTAGCGAAAAAGATGCCGATCGTATGGCGCGAGTGACTCCTGCATAAATGAACGTGGAAACAGGCACGTCCCAGCTAAAACATAGCGGCGTGGACGGTCTGAAAGAGTCACGCTCGATCGCGACGCGTGTCCGAACACCGGGCTCAGTCCCGCGACGGCCGCCTTCCAGCATAGCCATTGTCGTGTTGATGCTGTCGCCGAGTGCATAGGGCACGTCGCTGCCTCGTCGCCGACGCTTGATAGATGCAGCCTTGGCTGCCGCTTGTTGTCCCGAGCTCGTCGTTATTCCGGCAGGCTGTCGGAGAACGGACTCGAGTCGCGAGAAGGGTCACGTAGACGCAGGCTCGGGGTCCCTGGGTAGCGTGGCTGGGGGCATCGGCGAGAACTTATGCACGCGGTGCTATAGTATACAATTTACTTCCTCGTTGTTTGCGTCGAGATGCAGTCAGTTAAACGACGGTTATAACCAACATGCGAGGTACTAGGATCAGACTATATTAAAAGGAGGGCGACATTATACGGAGTAGTTTTCTTCGAACATAAAGTGCACTCTAACATAGAGTTCCTGTAAAGGCTCCCTAGGGGAGCCAGAGTTGCGCGTCTGTTTTCCACAAACGGTGCGGAATAGTTTAGCAAACGACGCTCGCAGCGGAAAGAGCCTTGTGCGTACGCGCCTAATCTCTCCCGTAACGCCGCACCCCTCCGCGACATGGCGCTGACCGGCCCGGCGGTCGACGCTCGCTTGAGATTATTAAAAACTTGGGCTACTGTACGTACTTATAATTTATGGGATGGTCTCTGGGATATACTACGGTTGCGCGGATATAAGGCTTTTCAGAAGATTATTTTCTAGCTTTTCCTACATACTTTTCTACAGCGTGCTGTTTTAAGACACTTTCAAAAACAAAAAGAGAGGAATGAAGACGACTAAACAGACTAAAGTAACAACAATACAGTTCAATACAAATAAAACAAATATGTATATCTTTGCGGAATAACCACATGAATCCTCTAAAACACTGACAGCCTCAGAAACGCAGGGGCTTGACTTCTATGTTCAGGCTATTAACTTCATGATTCGTTCTTCGGCGTACTTCAATCGCAAAATGTCAGAAAGCTAATAAGATGTAAATATGATAAAAATACATCTCACTATTATAATGATGACAACCGAGATATCAAAGAAATGTGGGATTCTCCTGTCTATATATATATATATATATATATATATATATATATATATATATATATATATATATATATATATATATATATATATATATATATATATATATTGTTATGTACAAAACAAAGCGATATTTAGGCACGTTGCCAACGCTTTGAAGTAATTTTTATCGCGGAAAAGAAATATCGCTTGCATTATTGATTATAGACTGATACGATCCCTTGCATCAAAATGTTGTTTAACCACGCAGACGAAAGTGTAAAACAGTAAAACCTCAATACAAGCCGTCGGTTTAGTTACCAGTCGTATGCGACTTGAAAAGCAAAATGAAAACCGCTCTAAAACTTTAAGTTGAAGTAGAATAGTGAGACATACATCCTTCCTCTTAGCTTTTGTTTATTAAGCTTAGAAATGTATATGTATATATATAACGCCGCGACGTTTTTGTTTTCGAAGCTTTATGATTGAACCGATTGGTTCGTTTGCGCAATTACTTAACTCAAAACAAAGTATAGCTTGGGTTATGACTTAGTATATCTCGAGCAAATTTGCTGCGGTAAAAGTGTGGCGCTCCTTGATTGGCCGTGGCGCCGGATACTGTCGGAGTTAAATGGAAACAGAGTACAGGATCATCCTCCTGAGTGCCAAGCTTAGAGGATAGTGTGATAAGGCGTGGTGGTATAAACCAGCAGATTCGTAAAGCGAATGCTATATTCGAGGCAAGCGTGCACCTGAATACGAGACGACAGCAGGGTCCTGCCGTCATCTGTGTGTAAAGTGACTACAAGTAGCCTTACCGATGTCACGGCAGGGAGGACGGCCGTATTGTGATGAGCAAGATTTTTTGTTTGTTTTTTCGTAACTGTTTCGTATAATAGGGTATATCTCCGCTTTGTGTTTTCGCGGGAGAACCGCCAGTCTGTTAGATTGGATTCACCGATGCTGTCAAAGCTGGCGCCGCGGCAAAGAAAGAAATGACGCTCGGTTTTATGCACGACCACGGCGTTCTGACAGCATTCTGTTTTTCATTTTTATTATTCTTTATTTAGGCGTTTGAGCGTATGAGCGAAAGTATAGTAGCGGCAAAACGCGAAGGATGAAGAGAATGTGTAAGTTTTGCGTTGAATGCTGTTTCATCTATTCAAAGCGCCGAACCGAGGACGGTTTCCGTGCGGCAATCAAACTTTCACACTGGTTAGAAACAATCGCATGCACGTTTCCAGAAGGGCCAGGAGGTCACTGAGCATGTTCCGCTCTGGAGCCAGTCCCACCGCCCTGGTGTGACTTTAGAAACGTAAGTGAGGTAGCTGATGCTTCTGATGATATCATACTAAGTGTGATATTGGCGTAGTCTCGCTCTAACAATAATAGAGTGAAATGTGCTCAAAGAGGAGTCGGAGCGGAGAGTGTCAGCAGGGTGACTTACTATATGTACGGGAACGGTGATATTTTATACAAACAAATAAAAGGACTACGCTGCTTCTACGCATTCACTCGGCCCCTCAACTGTTAAAAAAAAAAAGACATGATATTAATTTTATGATTATAATAGCAATTAAATGCAGCTATCTACCTGTAATGGAGAGGTCCCGGGTTCGATATCCGGACCAGGCGGATTTTTTCGGTCGCGCAACCCGTCACCCATAGCTGTGTTTGGAGATTTGCGTTTTGTCCTCCGTCCCTCTTCTCCGTGGGATTATTTTCGCTCGGTCCTTTGTCCAGCTCCACTTGCAGCTTCTTGCATTTCAGTGCCTTATAATCAATAACCTTAAATCTGCAAAGCTTCACCCTTGTTGGTAAGTCAGACTGGTGAGCAGCTGATAAAACCCGTTTGCTCTACTGACGTCTAACCCTGGTTAGCTCAGTTGGTAGAGTGCTAGCTGCCACACTCGTAATGGAGAGGCCCCGGGTTCGATACCCGGACCAGGCGGATTTTTTCGGCCTGCGCACCCGTCACCCAGCTGTGTTTGGAGATTTGTGTTTTGTCCTTTGTCCCTCTTGTTCCTTCTCCAGGGATTATTTTCGACATTAATTTACGTGGTTGCACTCTGAAACGCGTCCATAAAATGACGAAGAAGGAAAAACGTAAAGTGCAATTGTTTTCAGGTACACTTGTAGAAAAAAAAAATAATGACGGTTGACTGAAAAAACAACCTTCTAAGATTGTTTTAATCTTAAGACAGGCCTTCAAATGAGAAATTTAGGGGAGGTAAACTAAGTATGCTGTATGAAAATAGTGGTAATATAATACATTCAGCCCTCCTTAAACATATATCATAAAAAGTGCATGAGCAACATCAAGAATACCAATTTACTTCCCAGTAACTACACACTTACCGTGCTTACCTTGGAGTAAAGCTGCACGCTCAAGAGCAAAGCGACTGGAAAGTGACGAGCAAAATGAGCAGGTTGGGGAACGACTGAGCGAGGCGACCCTCTGGTCCGTGACGCTGTCGCGTTCAGCAGTCCAGAAGTGCGCTTTCAGGAAACTGCTGCGTAAGTACATGCTCGCTGGTTCCAAGGCACAAGAAACAATCGGAAAATGGAGCCATGTATTCAATATCGTCAGCAATCATGACGACCATTTCAAAATTATGCTCTCATTTCTCGTAGAACAGACCGATCCTCGCTCAAGCTGTTCGGCGCATGAGTGAAAGCGCCGCACAACAAGGCTGCTGACAAAAGACAGAGGCATTGGCGAGATGGCCTGTATCGTCTCGTGCTCTGCACGCGCGGAGCCCAGCGCAACAGCGCTCTCGCGGCGTGCAGGTAGACTAAAGTTCTCTATACTTCGTTTCAGCTTGGGTCCAGACGCAGCGATGCCATAAGCGCGAGCTCCGGCTTCCAGCGTCCCCAAGCAAGCACGCGCGCCTCGCGCAGTACAGCTCAGGGCCACACGCTCGCGCCAGTATCGGTTGCCTGACCCAAGCTGAAACGTGGCGTAGTTCCTGATGCGTTTGGCGGCGGCATGAGTCAAACTGGCTGTTGAGATTCGGTCTATCGTTACCCGAAGTATCGAGTTTATAGAAAATCCGCCGCGAAAAGCGGGCGATGGGCAAAATACCAGAATAAATGTGAATATAGGTCAACCAATACTCTGCGAGTTACAAGAAAGGCGCAGCCACTCTAAACACTAAGTTAGAAAAGAATTAGGCATAGAGTAGGAGGAAAACGCACGATGCGATATGCGTTGCCGTCTACTGTTTTATCCGTTATGCTTTGCGTATTGCTGTTGCCGGTATTACCAAGGCGCTTACCTCAAAACAAAAACCAACCGTAAACTACCGACATTTTCAGCGGCAGCTGGTTGCGCGGGCGAAAGAGCGTACTGTTAGCTTCAGAGCGGCCCTGAACTAAAGGGCTTCTCTCGCGCTCAAGATGGAAAACCCTTTGATATGAATGAATGAACGTGGCTCTGTCTCCTCTCGCGGTAAGTCGCAACTTGGTTCAATCTCCAGCTACTTCTCAATATTATGCTGTCATGCAGCACCTCCTCCAAGCACCCGCATCCGCGATACGTGTTGTCACGGCCTCTGTCTCATCATGACCACGGGGCCCAATCATGACGGAAACAGTGCCAATATATCTACGTGCTAGTAACTGAGCCTCTATGGGCACCATAATTGGAGCAAACCTGCTATGTAACGGGATGTCTAAAAAGTAATTTGAACGTAAACATAAGTAATAACCTTTTGAGTAACTGGAACTAGATACTTGCCTTAAGCAATATAATCCGTCAGTTAATTGTTTTGTTTTTTGAATGATGAACCTTAACTAAATTTCATTTTTAAAAGAAGAGTCAACGCAACTCTAGAAGCCATTTGTGGCAACCCCCTATAAGACAAGGTCGAAGGGCTTACCATAGAATTTCCCTCTCGGTTAATTAAGCCGGTACATAGCCTTCCTCCGCAACAACAATAATATGCTGAAGGATATAGCGGCAACTTCATAACCCTGTACCTGACTTCCCCTCATAGCAATCCGTTTTTTCTGGGCTGCCCCCGTCGTGAAATACTCTCTATCCAACACCTAGGGAGCCTCTGATTTCACACAAAACCGAAACACATCTAGAACACTAATCAGCTAAGTTTACCGAAAGATGAGTAACAGGCTCCAATGAACAACGCTTCCTGTTGTAACGTATTTACGAAGCTCTTAGATATTGCCACAACCCTGATCGCCTCTACTAGTGCAACTTATTAAAGGAAATTGACGTTGCTGTTCCGAGTGCCACTAGGTGTATGCGTTATCTAGAAACATTCAGGCTTTGTCAATTTACATCATTAACCTTCAAATCGCTGAATGATCCACACTGACGCAGCTTCGAAGCCCAGTCCATGTCTAATTTCCTAATTCCAACTCATGATTTATTCAGCAGACTGAGAATTTACATATAAAGTACCCTTAAATAAGTTAATTCGCTCATCTGCTCGGCGACTGACTGACAATTGAAGGTGTGTACGATCAGTTGAGCTGAGTTTAGTTTCCTGTGGTCCATCCTATCGGTAATACTGAGGCTAATATATTAAGATCTTAGAGCAATAGATGATAGTTTTTTTAGTCGTGGACAACTTTCTGTAGCCATGTCAAAGCTTTGGGAGCACCTACGTTACGCATCGCAGAGTCACCGTGCTGCTGTGCAGGCACGCGCACTCTCTCTCACTTTGAAATGCTCAGAGGGTTGTCCGCGCGTATGCGTAGTAGACGCTTCACCTACGCGCAAAACACACCTGGAAATTTGGAGGCAGTGCCGAGAGAATGACGCAGCTGCTACACTTCACGATGTTTTCTTTGCACCGCTCTGACAACAACATATCACCCAACGTGCAGCAGAGGCCCCGTAAGCGCGTACCTTCCTTCGCAGAGAGCAGTGTAGAAGGTCTGCGCGCTTTCTTTGCGGTCATCAGTTAAGTTTCTCTCTCGCTCTCTCCACCCCCCCCCCCCCCCCCCGCCTTTTTTTTTTTTTTTTTTTTTTTTTGGAACCTCAAGAGCTTTTGTAGTTGCGACAACCGCGCCAGCCCGTCTTTCAAACGTGGACTTAAAAGTGTTGCTCGTCTACCAGTACCTTTTAAGGACGTGATCTGCTGGGTGTAGCCTTCGCTGCCTTCTCGTTTACGCGGGTTGCCTTGCACAAGCGCAGCAGCATTAGTTTAGTTCTAGTCTCCACAATGAACGCAATGTCAACTATTGCACGCCAGCGACGTCTGCTCGTCTCTAATCCATCGAGCTTGAGTGCGTTTACATGTCTGGAGCAGGGCTGGGAATCCATCAACGATGAAGAAAGGCAGGGATTATCTTCTAGGGTAATGTCTTCGCATTACATTCCCATTCCGGCATCGCTGACGTATGCTCATTTCGCGTCCGCAATGTAGACCTCTTTACGCAGGCGCGGAGAAATGGCACTGCGCGATGCGCAGTAACCGCTGCATTGAACTCAATATATTTTTCGAGGTGCGGTGCCGCGCGTGTATGTGTGAGCTACGATTGTGCGCATGCGTGTCTTTTGCGCCACACGCAGAAATGTATGTTTTGAGTGCAGCATTTTTCCTTCGCTTCAATACTACGAAACGAATTCCAGGCGCATGCGAGAGCTTTGAGCCGCTGCTGGCGGAGGTCATGTCGTCCCTTTCACAGGCAGATTACACACGTGACCGTTGAGTCAGCAATCGTCAGTGCAGGTGCATTATGCCACGCCGGTCTGTGTGGGGGATACAATTGGGCAACGTTCAGGACATGCCGTTATCAATGCACTATTATATGCAACAAACATTAAAAACAGCTTGCTTCTCTGCGAAACAGGAAGAACTTCACGGAGCGCTTGAAACGTTATGAACAAGCGTTTACTTGAAGCGCAATTGTTTGAGAAAAGACGAATTAAATTGCTTTCTGTTTGTACTGGGAGAAGAAAGTTAAGTTTCACTTTTTTGTTCGCTAACTTCTCGAGGCTGAAACGCAGTTTTTCTGCCGCAGGCGAACAGGGTCATTGCAGCCTACTTCCTCATCCAACAGTTATGGTCACTGTAACGGAACTTTCCGGCGTTTGTTTTTCCCACCACTGAAACGTGCAAAGCATTGCGCCTGCCTAACTATGCGAAAGGAGTGGATGAGACAGCATAATAGTCGTAACAAATGCAACAAAACACAAACAAAAAAACCATATGAAAAAAATCCCCCTTCTTAGACACTTTAATACACGAGACCAACGGATGTGATTGTGTTGTGGTATTCTGTTTCTAACAGCATCGTTGTCTTTTACAGCGATAGTTTTCGTCCTGTCCTGCTGTTGTATATTGATGTTGTAGTTGGCGATAGGCGTACGCTCGATGATTCGTAAAATCTTTGGAAAAGTTCGTTCGCCAATTGGCGGCAACCGGAACTCAAGTGTCCAGTCCGCGGGCGGAGACGTTGGCCACCGAGCTACGCCACATTTGTTTTCTCTTTTTTTTTCATCTTGTTGTCAGTTACGTTATAGCATTTCTTTTTTTTTCTATTTTATTGCTGGAGCTGCAACGCCCACTGCACGCGCTCTAAAAAAAGCCTAAATTGCGCCAGCACTGTCAATGCCATACCGGAGACGCGCGTTCACGCTTCCGGAACCAAAGAAAAACAAAGGCGTTCGAAGACCTAGCGGCGAGATGTTTTGGTGGTTTCCCATGGTTCCCCTTGTGACGTCAGCTTTACCTGCGAACAACAAGTTCGATGGTGTTGCCGGTATGGTGGGAGTTTTCAGGTAACCGCTGGCGCTTCAAGGAAAACACCGCCAACACCGTCAAAATTAAAGTCGCCATTCTCTTATTCCGTCGCAGACAATCCTCTGATCGTCATCGTTCGACCACTGGGAGCCACCACAAAGACGCTTGTCGCGTACAGGTTTACTGCAGATACCAGGCATCATGAGAATGCAGATTGTTCCACGCGTCACGACGTACGCTCTTCCAGCACAAAGACTGGCGCAACAACTGAACAGTTACTGACGAACGCCAGCGCAGAGACGTTACTGTTTGCATTGCTTCAGGTGCAGAAATACTGCTGACGCCGGTACGTGCGGCGCGTGGAACACCAATCTCTGCATTTTTCCTGATGTTTGGGTAATACTGCAATAGACTCGTTAAATTAACAAGCATCGGCGAGAATGATGGGAATCGGGATGGACCTAAATTCCTAAGCGCCAGAGCACGCTCCGAGCGTAGTACGCGCTGCAATCGCATGTCAGCAGTAGTTTTTCCAGCGTAAATGTCTAAAACAAATGGCATTTGCACGCGCGCTTGTCAACGCTTTATTTGTGTTTTATCAATCTTTCGCATATTGAAGGCGGGATAAGCAAAAAGGGCAAAATACCGATTCCTACCATTTCTGATGCTTTCTGGGTAATTTAGCAAACAGTTCACCGTGTATCCGACGCCTCGCTGCACGCGCTCTCGGGATAAATACAGAAAAATAGCCGAAAACAAAATGCCGTCGTCGCACATGCAATGCCAAGAGCTCGTGGCGAAAGACGCGCGTTTACGCGCTCCGAAAAAGGTGATACAAACAAAATCATTCGGAACAAAATGGTCACGTGTCTATTCTGTTCCGAAGGCTTTTGTTCAGGCGATTCTGATTTCCAACGACCTCGACGTGATGTGTCAGATACCGCTGTGACTATCCTCCGATAAACACAATTAGAAGCAAACACAGGAGCATGTAGATCGTACCTGATATTCCTTGAATTTTCGGTTTCGTTCCGGAACTTTTAACTGAATTGATAATAAACACATCTATAATCATAAGCATAGGCTCCGTTCGATGCAAATCCGGAACTACACCAACACTTACGGCTAGAATGACAAATAATCCCCCTTACAAGAAGGGGCCGGATCAACGACCTAGTACAAAGGGGACGCGCAACAAAACAACTATTTCGTAAGTTGTTTCGGAACTCCGCAGAGACGACTCCTTTTGATGGAGAGATCATTGCGCACGCTAAGCAGAGCCGCTCTATCCTACAACCATTGGCGACGAGACATTTCGGTGGCGCCCTCGTGGTTCCTATCACTGACGTCAGGACCGAGATTATTAGTAGCGAGCGACAAGTTCGATGGCGCGTAAAAAGCGCGGTGGAAGCCTAGCAATCACGCACCCCAGTCAACCCATCGCTGGTGGGAGTCAGACATTGAGCTCTTATTTGCGTCGAGCAGAAATTATCCTTCTCAAGACGCCATTTTGAGCGTTTGGCCAACCGTGGACAGCCGATCACAGCGACGCTTTTGGTCGGGAAGCTCGAATGCTGCGGTCGCACGAGATATTAACCCGTGGAAACACCACCAATGCATCATAGAAAAGACATTTCGCCGACACTGTCTCGGGCGTGTTTCTTCCTTGCATGAACGGTCTCGCCACATTGGCCATACAAGGAACTGTCTGGAGACATTTTTTGAATTACACAAAGGTATGAATCAAACATGCTTCGAATGTGCACTAGATGTGTCCGCCAACAATCCTGTCATCATGTGTGCAGCGACCACCGTGTCACTTATATGGTGAGTGGGACTGCGGCTTTAGACTCTGACTTTGAAGAGAGAAACGTCCGAATTATACAACCGCCCATAATGTAAACGACGGGGAGTAGCATTTTCTATACACGCCGGAATTTGTTAATGCGCAACGCAAGTTCGTCTGCTTCTTCTGCAGGGGGTTGTCGCGACATCAGAACGCCGAGCTCCGATTGGTTCTGGTTGAAGGATAGTGGGTAGACCTCAAACCAAGCTGCCTTCAGATCTACCCACTATCCTTCAACCAGAGCCAATCACAGCTCGGCGTTCTGACGTCGCCACAAGCCCCTGCAAAAAGAAGCAGACATGTCGTTCGCTCCGCATACGTGCGTCGGCGCTAGGAATCTACTAGAGGAACTGAGCTTTCTTATAAAGTAATGCTTCACAAACACGTTTCGATTTTTTTTTTGCTTCTTTTGTGGTGTGTTTTAGTTTCCTAGAGAGCAATATTGAGTTCGCAATGCTGAACCTCAAGATGCTCCCTCTTTGTAATACTCTATGGCAATCCGAGAATCGATAAATGAAATGAAATCAATACATCGCTCTCCAAATAGACCGATCTCACCAAGCGTTCGGCGCATGCGTGACGCCGCCATAACTTTAGTTCACTGGAGGCAGGCGGTAGTGCACGAGAGGGCTCGTTCCGTCTCGTGCTCTACACGCGCAGAGCTCCAGCGAGGTTGTCGCACGTGACCAAAGACTGAAGTTCCCTCGATGCATTGCAGCAGCGGTGGCGTAGACAAACAAGCTAGTGAGATCGGTCTATTAAGTTTTACTTTCTGAAGAACCGAAGACTGAACGTCGAATGGAAGTGCAGTGCTATGGCTCAAATTTTTCTTGACGTCCATTTCCTGTACTGGCTACGGCAATTTTCTTTTTACTTAATGTTATCGTATCGGCAAAGGCCGGTTCACACATCCAGCGGAGCGCTAAGTTAGCGCCTCTTGAGCGCTGAGAGCAGCGCTCATGTGGCACTCGATTTGCGCGTGATGTAGCGCTCTGTTAATGATTCAGCAGCGCTCCATTAGCGCTTCAGCAGCGCAGTCTAACCGTTCATTCACACTGCACGGATCCGCGTTCGCAAAGCGGTTGCGAACGCGGTTGTATAAAGATCGAGTGCATTGCGCGCACTCGATGACATCAAGTGCGCGTGCAATTGTACTGGATCTTTATACAACCGCGTTCGCAACCGCTTTGCGAACGCGGATCCGCTTCCAGTGGTGAATGAGCGGTAAGCGCTTCTCACGCTCCTGCAGCGGTAATTCGCAAAGAAAAAAGCGTATTTTTAAACAGCCTAATTAGGACAAGCATGTCACAAAACAATTTTTCCGCCAAAAACAAAATTTTTACAGCAATATTTATTGCGCAGGACTGATTTTAGTTTGCGGCTATTTCACCTGTTTTGAATCGCGCGCCACAAAGTTCCTATTACACGTCACAGAGTCGTTGCTATACGTCACGGAGTGACGTATACCAGCCACTCCGCGGGCGTCGAAAGAGCGGGAGTTTCAAATGCGGAGAGGTTGGGACTCCGACTAAATTACGTTCTGTGGCGTAAATATTGCTAGAAAAAAATTTGTTTTTTCGCGGAAGATTTGTTTTGTGACATGCTTGTCCCAATTAGGCTGTTTAAAAAACACTTTTTTTTCTTTGCAGTTACCCTTAAGCCGTGCTTACTGCTACGGAACAGCGCGTGCATGGCGATTTTGTTGTTGTCTTTCCTTTGGTGGTGAAAGAAAAGGAAGTAGAAGAGCCGCTTTCCAATTAAACGGTCAAGCAGACGATCTATACTTCGTTTCAGCTTACGTCCAGACGCAGCCAATGCTACACTCTAAGAAAAAAGTTGGCCTCAAGGGACCAACGGCAGCATTTGGTCCTTCTGAACTCCCAGTTGCTCCCGAAAGGACCATCTGGTTCAAGCTAGGTATCGTGCGCAAAAGCTGGGGACTATCTGCGATCGACTGGGACTAACCGATAAGCGTGCGCGAGCAAAAGCATCCATTAGTCCCCCTCAGACCGGGTGCATCTGTATCTTTTAGTCCTCGAAGGCAAACGGAATGTTCGCCATTAGGACGGATGCTATTCCGTTTGTCTTGGGGATCGGCGAGACTCAGCCCAGCACGGCTGAAAGTGTTGACAAAACTCGGACGAAACTGGCGGATTTGTTTAATGTGCCACGAATGTTAAGACATTACATGGTAGAGCTTCACGCGTTGTGTGAATGCGAGTTAACGAATGTACCTTCGACTTTTACCCAACTATCTCGTCAAAAATGATCTGTTGACATTTCACAAGCCCCATTCACGTAATTTGCCTTCGCGGTAAAAAGCTAGCATTTATCCAAACGCAACACTTCCAAATACTAACACTTTTTTCTTCTCTTAAATGAGACTTAGCAGTTTGTAGAAGCCGCGCTTTCAACACCGGAGTCTCTGCAGTCAGAATTACGGTCACTTCAATCGCGGCAAACTGAGACTACTGAGAACACGTGGAGACTCGTCTCAGATGTCTCCCCGCAGACAGTCCTTCGCTGGGTAGCTCCAATGTCGAACTCAAAATCCGCAACGACACACTTGAAGATGCACAGCACGTTCCACTCAAAAGTTACACATTTAGGGGCAGTATCCAGACGCCTTCGCGCCATCGTCGTCGCTGTTTCAGATAACATTCCAGGTGAACGGACGAAGAACGAAACAAAGCGCCCGCAACGTCACCATGGCAACACCCTCACTAATTACAAAACAAAATGCGAACTAAAAAATAAAATAAAAAAGCCACCCGAGAAAGCTGAAAATACTTTCTAAAAAGAGAGAGAGAGAGAAATTAAAAAAAATAAAACGTGTTTGCTTGCAACGTCACTCGACTGGCCTGTTCGGGGTGCGGCGACCTTCTCCCCTTTCTCTGGAGCCCTTCGTGTGGCTGTGTCCGTGTAGTAGGAGGGGGAAAAGAGATTTTTGAGCTGCCAGCCCTTCCTCCTCCAATCACCCCCCCCCCCCCCCGCGCATTCTTTCTTGTAATCCCCGCACACGCGGGGAAGTCGGCAGATGGGGGAGATAGGGTCCGTCGGGAAAATGGGAAGGGGTCCCTGTTTGAAAAAGAACCTGTTTTTAGTCAGTTGAGAGTTGGAAATGCAGCCTCTGCGTCGGAAGCGTTTTTTTCTCCTTGCGCTCGTCTCCGATCATTGCGGGATCTCGGTTTGGATTCGCGGTGCTGCCAGCACCGCACTTGATCTGTTCTCTGGTCAGCAAGTCAAGGGAACCCGATTAAGGTATGTCGAAGTACTTTGTTTATGGTGTATTCATTAACTGCGGCTTCAGAGTAAGTGTTTTATTTTGAGCGCGTTGCCAAGGCTTGCAAAGCGCGCGCCATGCTCTATTCTCCGGACATCATCGTTGCTGCTGATTTTGTGCGTGCAGCGCAGAAACCTTCATATTCAATCGTAATCGAGCGAAACGCCAGTTCTACCGAGTGCTTATTTTTGTGCGTGTCTGTGCAGTGTTTTGCTGACCCTGGCAGGACGTTTGACCATAAAGGCTTGTCCACGCATGCAGCGGTGCGCTACGCAACAGTGCTGACGGGATCGGTCACCAGCTTTGCATCGCACCGTCAAAAACTGCTGCTCATGGCAGACAAAAAGTAGCCTCACGACACGTGAGCAGCGCTTCGCTGCGTGTGCAGAACCGGCATTACTGGAGTATCATTTATTCGATTGCACACCAGGGGACTCCCCGCAGTCGATGGCAGGAGCTCGTCGCCGTCATTTTGAAGCCATAGTTTCTGAAAGCACGCACGCGCCTGGGTCGGCACTGCGGCAAAGAACGTCTACTAAAAATCGAACATTGCGCCGGTCTGCTGTCAACAGATCGCATGTTGGATGTGAACCATTGTAGCGCTTATGCAGAATATTTGTTTTTTTATAATGCGTGTGTTACGTCTCATACTTTTATCCATAGCGACTGGGTATTTCACGCCGCCCTCGTTACCAACAACCCAAATTCCTCGGAAACATGAGCAAGAAGCTGCCGGTGGCCCCAATTAAACGGTGCGCCGGGACCACGACCGGTTTTGACAGACGCCCCAGTGTCCAAGCCATCGTCGACGCAAGGGCACTCTTCGGAATTTGCCTTATCGTGGATTGTACCGCCCAGGAACTCGACTTGCAGTCATCCTCGAATGTGATGTGTATCTACGAGTGCAGTTAAGCCGCGTTTGTCCTGGAACCGGCACCATTTCGTTTCGGAGATTTGTGGGCTCGGGACCAAATGCAAAGGATAAACCTCATAGTCCCAGGGGTCTAAATCCAAGGGCGCAACGTTTAGACCCAGGGGTCCAAGTGCAAGGGCCTAACAGTTGGTCGTCGGGGTTCATTTGAAACGGTGTAACAGTTAGTCCCAGGGGTCCAAGCGCAAGGGCCTAACAGTTCGTCCTCGGGGTTCAATTGAAACGGTGTAACAGTTGGTCCCGGGGACCAAGGCAAGGCCTAACAGTTGGTCCTCGAGGCGTAAATGAAACGGTGCAACAGTTAGTCCCGACGGTGCTAGTGCGAGGGACTAACGGACGGGGCGCAACAGTTGCTCCCGTCACCGTTGCTCCCTCTAGGGGACTAATGTGTCAGCGCATTTGGTCCCCGAGGGACTAAGTCGCGCCCCTCTTTTTTAGAGTGTACAAGCAAGCGAGCGCGTGGCTCTGAGCAGCGTTTGCATTGCACGAGCGCGCGCGCTTGACAGGGACGCTGAAAGCTAGGAGCTCGCGCTTGTAGCATCGGCTGCGTCTGGACGTAAGCTGAAACGAAGTATAGAGTCATGGATTTTGAGTGACTAATTGATTTAGTACGACCTCATCGGTTTCTATTCGACAGGCATGACCTTGGTTTCAAAGACACGCAGTTCTAAAATAAACAAGTTTGAAAGAGCTCTGTGTCTCGGTCCCTCAGCCGGGGAACAAGGTTCACCGGGTACCCGTCAGTATCTCAGTGGCGAAAGATATCGCGCACCCAGAAGGCTCTTCTGGGCCGTCCACACACATATGCACTAATTGCGCATGTAAGAGCATTTGTCGCGTTTTTATTAAAGCGTCCCAGATGTCCGCCATGGTGCTGCTGATGCACACCCAACCACAGGAACCGGAACCGCAGTGCAAGCGTTAATCCGCAGCAGTAACCGCGGTACAAGAAGCGCTAACAAGGCGCTACAAAAGCGCTAATCGAGCGCTATAATAGAACTAAGTCAAGCGCTAGGAAGCGCCAAATGAGCGCTCTTTCGAGCACTCGCGTGGCGCTGACTTAGCGCACCGCTGTATGTGTGAACAGGCCTTTATACAGCCCGTTTTCGTTTTGGCGCACCCTCTAAAATTGAAAGCTCACACCCTAAAAGAAGAAATCCGTTCTTGAAAGATTCTTTGACGCCCCAACAACGCTTTCAGCTCGTGAAGACAAGTTTCGCCTCAAGCAGTATCGCCCTCTGGCGCACTTAGAAAGGCAACTGAGCAATACAAATCTCTTTCGCAACAAAAAATAAAAAATAAATTTAAAAGAATATTTGTAAGTTTTTTACGGAGGACCCTTTTGTGGGGGTGTTTAAAAGAACGTTCAAGGGTGCAAAATACGGACAAGCCAATTAACCATTAAGAGTTATTTTACGACGAGATATTTTTAGATTGTACAACAAGTACTATAAACTTTGTGTAAGTTTGTTTTTAATAGTGCTTTGTGCCAGCATTTGTCGATTGATTTCAGGCCACATCCACCGCAACTGCTGAGCAGTACCAGATATAAATTACAACTGGGATGCTTACGTTTGATCTAGGAGTGCATTAGCAGCAAAGAAACTGAAATCGCGAAAGAGATGTTCTGCAACGCCAGAGAGAGTTGCTTGGTCAACACTTCCCTGTTTTCCGCCGGAGAAACCCGAGAAGGCCCGAGGTAGTGAGACCATTCAGGTCACGCAACGGTCTCAGATAGAAAATAAATAAATACAAACTTCCAGTGACTTTCAATCGCGCGGAAATAGATCAGAACCAGACAGAGAGCACTCTGCCGCCGCTACAAAGCCACAATCTACTCGGAGCGCCCACTTTTAAAGAATGCCCCCCCCCCTCCCTTCCCCTGGGGGCTGTGGCAGGGTACCCAATCTGAGGATCCTTCAAATCGATGGCTCCAAATCACATTTCCGGACCTGACGGAGGCTCGAAACGCTGACTAGAAATTTGAACCAATTGCGCGTTGGAAGTACTCTTCGTTTTATCTTCTTACCGGTAATGAAAAAAAAAAAACTCTAAAAAAACCGTAAAAGCGAAAAATTAGTTTTTTGAACAGTCTAAAGTGAGGTATACAAGTGTAAGGAGGGGTAGCACCTGAAATCTGTGAGTGGGGGCGAAGTCTCGTAGTACAAAGGCAAAGAAACATCGAAGGATATTTTAAATTATTGTCAGGGTTTCCGTGGTTCATAAATTCAGGGTTTTCCCTTTGGGGGCACCACGTAGAAACACAATAGGTCTGTGGGTCCGTAGAACGACGTGTCTATTGAGTTGGTATGCCAACACGCTTTGCCTCTATAAAGTCCGCAGTATCTGCGCTGCCTCAACGTGAGGGGATCACCGGTCGGACTCCGCGCTGCCGCAATAGCCAGATTCACGGAAAGGGAAAGAGCCTCAAAAAGAACAGAGCTCCGTGGAGCAAGGCTTTCCCCCGACGAGAGCCTCCGGTCGTTGGTTGGGGCCAGCTTATGTAGCCAACGGGAATGGATGCGCCCGGGTTGTTGGAAGTAGGTTCGTCCCCAGGAGCGGTGGACGCGTTCAAATATGAATGGTATCGAAGGGCGTGCCGGTGGCAGGTCACCCGAGAAGGGCGAGGAAGGGCAGCCCACGTGGGAATACGGCCTCCATCCGGGTCGCGCGCCCCGGAACGGCGACACCCACGGCCTGGCTGAGCTAAGCCTAGATAGGGATACGGGGAACACGTGGCTCCCATAACGTTTCCGATTTTATGCAAGATATTAAAACTGCTGACGGAGTATAAAGTGCATCTCAAAACGTTATATTACTTCCTAACAGAAGAGAAAAAAAGACTCGGCCAATCCTATATTTGTGCGCTTCGAGAAATCACTGTCCGGCTACGATCAACGTTTTCTCGCGAAGTGCTCGCTCTTGGCACTTCTCCTCGGTCGCCGAAAACTGCTAGTCTCTTGAAATTTGTTCAACCAGCGTTTACTAGCATTATGTGAACGTGTATATTCTAAGCACCGAGTTTGTTAAGGAACTTGCGTCTCGATATAACAGACTGTTTCGGAACACTTAAGAGCGCACGTCGCTTCCTCTTGAATCCTCGCAATTCTAAGGACGCAGTCTTTTTTTTTTCCTTTTTTTTCTTTAGATATTAACGCGGCGACTATCGGCGCCAAACAAAACATTTAGAGTTGCCCATTCATATTCTGGAATCTTTTTTTGTTTGTTTTGTTTTGTTTCCGGTTTGAAATTTACGTATCACAGAAACACCAACAATAGTATGCGCTCGCGGCGTATACGTTGCCAAGCTGCAGTGAACTAAATACCTAAAGCGGAGGTCGCACCCGTAATGCATTATACAAAAGACAGTGTGCAGACATTGTCTGATGCGTGTACCTTTCTTGTAAGATGGCCCTGCCACGTTGATTATACAAAAATACATTCTCCGCAGACACGCTCAAATCGTTCCCTTTAAAGTAAATATTCTTCGAAGATGTGCGAGGCCTGTCCGCAGGTAATAGTGCCCCAGACAGCGTCTGAAGAACTCTTTGTATGGCCCATTAGCAGTGTGGCCGTGGCTTAAGGACGGCTCATCGATCCGTCGGTCAACTTTCTTTTTCGTTTGCATCCACTCTGCTTTCTACGGCTCTTGACTGAATTCTGATGCTCGTCTGCACTGAAACACGAACGCGCGTCTCTGACGTGACGACGCTGCGGTGGCGCTGCAGTCGGCATGACGCACGCCCAGACGGTTCACTTCAAGCGAACTCGGCTTCGGCGCGCGTGTGTGCAGTGCCCACATCCGGACTGACCAAAGGCAAACTCGTTGGTAAACATAATATGGGTCTGTAAGGAGATTACCTATAGGTTCAACCACTTTCTCGCAGATAAGAAAAATAAATCTACGCTACAATACCAACAACATCGCTATGATACTGAGACGTTATACATCTTTCTGTAGCACATCGCAGGCCTCATTTTTAAAGATAACTCGTTTTTTTTTTTTTTTTTTTTTTGGGGTGGGAGGGGGAGGTATTTGTTTTGAGCCAAAATCGCTCAGATGGTTCTGCTCGCGATGCTGAACTCTACGCATGTGCCGAGGGGAGGCAGTAATTTTAAAAAGAAAAAGTATACAATTTCCAAATTACCTAGTTTTCAAACCTAATCGATTTCACACAAAGAAAGCGAGCCGTTAGAGCATCCATTCATCGCATGAATCCCGTTAGAAGAAGGTATCCATCACTCGACGGTCAGGGGATGCCTCAGGCATTATAGGATCGAACTTTAAATCCAAAGTATATGCTTTATTTTTCTTCTTCTTTTTTCGTTTTATGCATAGATCCGCGGCAATTCCGGTGAAAAATCGTGTTTCTTTCTCACGAATTTTTTCTGTACTCTCCAAGCCCAATCGAGGAAAACGACGAACATAAAAAACCTCTAAAAGAAATCGAGACTTACTGACCGAGCTTCGTTCCCAACTTCGGATGGCATGCTACGGTTCGGTTCCCGCGCGTAACAACTGCTGAAGCCGGTGCCCAAGACGGTGCCAAAGCCAGAGCCAAAGCCAAAGTCGTTTCACCAATCCGCGGGCACGGGGCCGCCACACGCAAGCAGCGACAGATACGCTCTGGGCGGTCCTGAAAAATTGCAGCGTCCACATTCCTGCCCCTCCCTCCTCCCACGCTCCGCAACCCCCAGACCATAAAAGAAACATCGTTTACGGACTCAAGACAGACTCGGAAAAAGAAGATGAGAAGAAAAAAAAACGAGAAGAAGAAGAAAAGAAGGAAGAATCACGACTCAAAGAACATGCTCCCGCACGGTACATATCCGGTGGACAACAAAAGTAACGCGACGCAGACACGCACACAAAATTACGAGAACGAAATAGGGTGGGGAGGGGGGGGGGGGGTGAAAAATCGATTTCTACCCTTTTGCGCTCGACAGCCGTCAGGCACGCGAAAAGGAGCCCCGCCTATTTACCGAAGACCGTACACACAAGAAGACGTCGCCCGTTGATTTCGCGTAAACAGCACAAAATATAGGCACGGCCTCGCTCAGTTCCTGTTCGGCACTTCGGCTTCCTCGTCCGGTTTCCTAATATTTTTGTCCTGTTTACATCTCGATTCTATCGTCGCGAGCTGTCAGCGTGGCGGGGGCAGTTGTCAGCGACGACCGGTAAAAGCCGCCGGCATCGGAACGTCGTGAAGGCAGCGACTGCATCGACCGCTCGCTGTCGTCCGAGCGAATCGCTCGGCGAACAACGCCTTAGGAACGCTAATGTTGCTTACCCTTCACGGGGCCTCGATATGTGTGTGGTGTGTGTGTGTGTGATATATATATATATTTATTTATTTATTTTTCTTCCGCTCTGAACATATTTTTTTCTTCATATTTTTCCGTCATTCTTCAGAAGCAGTGCGAACGAAAAGAGACGGAGCATTGAATCACCAAAGTATCAAGATAGTAAAGAAAAAAACTGAAAATCATCAAGATTTATGCGGCACTGGACGAAATGTTTGCTCGAAGGCTCGGTTTCATATCCGGCGATATCGCAAATAATAGCATGGCGACCCTCGCGGCGGCACCCATTCGTCTTCATAGTGGAACGGCTTTGGGGAAATCGGTGGCTCATATTCCGATCTCTTAGCGGCGAACTCGAAGCTGGCCGATTTCCCGATTCCGAATTCAAGTGACGTCTAGACGCCATCGTGAGAGAGCGCAAACTTTGCTCGGGCTCTCTCGACGCTCTTCTTTCGTCTTCTTTATATGTGTGTGTGTGTGTGTGTGTGTGTGTGTGTCTGTGTGTGTATGTTTTTTCTTTATATATAAAGGAAACTGCCTTTCTCTATTTCACTCTGTCCTAAAGCAGCACCAAGTAACTAGACCACTAATAGCTATGTGGTCATATATCATTAGGTTGGACCCCGTTAAGACGGACACTCCTGAATATAGGCAAGCTCTTCGGGGACGATCCGGGTACATACAGGCAAGTTTGTCTCGTCCACAGTAACGAAATAGGAATAAATCTCTCCCTCTCCCTTTCTGTCTCTCTCTCTTTTGTATATGTGGGCAATTTTCATAACGGGGTGTCGATAGGTTTGTGCCACGTCCAGGAGCTGAAGAACTTACGGCTGCACTGGCATGAAGCAGAATTTAAAGTGGGAATCAATAGTCAAACGCCAAAAATATTTAGGTTAAAATTTTTACACGATATATATAACAATCGCCTTTTGATGAGTACACGACTATTGTTACATTAACCTTTTTATATTTCAGGGAGGGCAGACCATCAGAACAAAATCCGACCCTCCTTTTGTCGTACCAATTTTTTCGCGTTTTATTTAGTTTTTTTCCCTCAAACAAAAGAAGAACGGAATAGGTTGGCTACTGAAGGATGTGTTTTACGTTTATACAAGTTTGTTTGTGTCTCGATATATTTGCTAGAAATTAATGTTTCATGTACTCACCCCCGCTATAATGCCGTACGGCGATGCAGGTCTCTATGTAAGTAAGAAAAATATAGTTACAGTCACATTCATAAAGTCACAAAGTTACAGTCCCCTCCTTGCAACATATCGCAGGACGTTTAGATGCACGACAATTCTTGACCTACTATTCATTTTCCAAACCCGGAAGAAGGTACTGGAACATTTAACATCATAAATACCTGAAACATACGTATCAGGTTTTCAAGATGTTGAAAATTCACCAGCTCGTCTGCATGTACTCTGCTCTTTCTATCAGGGTGGAACAGTTTCGTCTTTGGCTCAGGAATTTGATCACTGCAGTGTGATCATGTAACACACATGGCATTGATACTAAGACCAAATCATCTGGATTTTGTGAATTTATAAAAATAATGTCGTGGAATAAGTTATTTAAATTAGTCGCAAGTTACTCCAAACCAAGTCTTCTGTTTCCCCAGATAAGAAATGTCACGGTAAGACTGTCAACATTCAAATACCGTACCTTGTAGAGCAATTAAAATATGTTTAATTAAAGAGCCTCCTGACACGCCAAAAAAAGATTTTTTTTTCATGCTAGGCGTTGAAGATGGCATATCAGGACATCACAAAAAAATATTTCAGTATAGAGTTGCGTAGTTTTTTTATAAAAAATAGAAATACGAGGCCCAATTCAAAGTTCCCGCCGTGCACTGTGACGTAACAGTGTATCGCAAGGTGTCGGGGCGGTCAGAAGGGAGGCATCGACCTACGTCACTAAAAGTGGGTTCACCGGAAGTCACGCGAGTTTCACTCCTCGTGCTCTCCGCGACCGTGCATACGATTTTTTTTATTCTGTTCTTTGTACGAGTGATTGTAGAAAACGAAGTTCCAGTTCCACTAGCTCTTTATCGCTGCACCGTTGGTTCGTTTGCGTGCTGTAAAATTTGAGGACGAAGAGTCAGTGGATCGACGTGATGGAGGTCAATGATGAAAGCGTTGCGAGTACAAGCCAGTGTACGAGTGCATGCCGTCAGTCCGATAATACAGGGCTATACTGACCGCAAAACAAGCTATCAAGTTTTGAAAAAAAAATTTAGAACGCTCGCAGAAATTAGGATTGCTATACTTCGTTTCAGCTTGGGTCCAGACGCAGCCGATGCTACAAGCACGAGCGTGTGGCCCTGAACAGTGTCTGTACTGCACGAGCGCGCGTGCTTGGCAGGGGCGCTGGAAGCCCGGAGCTCGCGCTTGTAGCATCGGCTGCGTCTGGACCCAAGCTGAAACGAAGTATAGCATACGACACGCCCGATCGCATTGCTGAAGGTTCAGACACCGAGGTCGTTGAGTCGTCGGATACTCTCCAGGCTAAAGATGCCGGCCGTCTAAAGAATACGAACTGGTTTGTGTACCAAGTACAAGTAAACGTCGAGCGCAAAGTACGTATTTTGTCTAGAACATGAGTAGAACCTGTTTACTAGGTGCACATGTGGCCGATGTATGTCTCTCGGAAATGCATGCAGTGTGATCTCTTCTTCAGTTGCTGAAATACCGGGACAGTCCCTCACACTAGCACCTTCTAGGCATTGTAGTTAATCACGTCAATTCACTGACTCCGCTTCTTCTACCTTTACAGCAACATTAAGCGATGAAAAGCAATTAAAAGAAACCTTGTCTGCTTGGATCGCTCGCGGAGATGCAAAGAACAACAGAAATATTATTAAAAAATATTACACGCGCTCAAGGTAAGCACGAGGAGCGATACAACTCACGTGACTTCCGGCGATGCCTCCCTTCTGACCGCCCCGACACCTTGCGGTACACTGTTACGTCACAGTGCACGGCGGGAACTTTGAATTGGGCCTCGTATTTCTATTTTTTATAAAAAAACTACTCAACTCTATAGTGAAATATTTTTTTGTGATATCCTAATATGCCATTTTAACAGCTAGCATGAAAAAAAAATTTTTTGGCGTGTCAGAGGCTTTTTAAGTATAGAACCTAGCTTCGGGAACGCGTTCATGAACTGCAAAATCTCTGCTAAGAAACAAATTTAAAAAATTGACCGCATCTCCACGTGGTGAATGATGTTGGTTGGGGCGAAGCTCTGGTGGTGCTTGTCTGCGTAGACGCTGAGCCGCAGCATGCTGAGCCTTTCGTTCGTTTTCATCCATGTCAGAAAGAGAATGTGTGGTATGGAACGTGGTTATATACGCATTTGAGCATTTGACCGCAGCGCCCTCTCGTCTATAAACGTTGAGCCAATGCATGCAAAGTTTAACGCGATTATATACGCATTTGACCGCAGCGCCCTCTCCTGTATAGACGTTGAGCGGCTACATGCAACGTTTCATCCATGACAGAAACCCCAGGTCTTGAGTTACTACCACATCTCAGAGCCCCCTACTCGTCCTGTCGCTGCGCAAACAGATTTCAACATTTTTTTTTCATAATTTTTTTCATCTTTTTTTTTTTTTTTTTTGCCCTACACGAGCACGTGAGCTCACGAGCTCGTAATTTTTTTATCATTTTTTTCTTTTTTTTGCCTCACACGAGCACCTGAGCATGTGCTCACGTGCTCGTGAGCACGTGATCTCACGAGCAGAAGCACGAGCACCCGACGCCGGGCCTACGGCGGACGGACATACGGACATGGCTAGCCCCTAAGGAGCTTCGCCCCTAAAAAAGTACAAGTGCAATACACGAAGCTGGAAGTTCCTAGAAAGCAGCCAATCTCCCGTCGCCCTTCAATATTCATTGCGTTCTCCGAGCGCCTGAGCACACCCAATTTCGGTGTGCGGCTAGAGCCCAAGTTGACTTAATCGTGGCGTCTCGCCTGCGGCACACCCCGGCTCGATGCCTCTTTCTGATGCAAATGGGAGGAGTGTACAGAACACGAATGGCTCGCCTCAACGCTTAAACTTAAAAAACAAAAACAAAAAACAATGGTGACCGTTTTCCAGAAGAAGTAGAAAAGAGTGCCTTGCGCTGGGTTTCATTCTCCCTCTTTTTTCTCAGTTCCTAGTTTTTATTACACTAACACAAGAAACTAGCGCGTTTAGCTGGATTGAAAAAGAAATCGGCGTACAAAATACTTATCAATTTATAGAGAACTGCAATTGGGTTATACGTATTTAGTTTTGGCAATCAATATCCCCGAGGTGTAGCTCCAATTACAGTTTGTGCTGTTTTAATTATCAGGGAAACAAGAGCACGTCGAAGTCGGTGTACATGTACAACGCATTCCGAATACCAAGAAAATACTCGTTAATTACCTTAGTATATAATTTTAATAAACGGCATCCCTTCAAAATCTCTATATATTTTTTTTTAAGTACTAAACACCTCTTGAAATAAGAGCGACGAAAAACAACCACTGTTCATAGACATTTTCGTTCTTGCGTTCAAAATATTTCAATCTGCGGGATAAAAAAAAATTGTTTATAAAGAAGTGCTTACTGATTTTGATTATTCGGATCGACACAAAGCTGATTTTGTCTAGGAGGTGCACAAAAATGAATGTCGCTCGTGCAAGTGGAGCGAGATATCAAAATGAACTAGTTAACAAGAACTTCCCAAAGAAGATAAATAATAACGGCCGTGGACGTTCAGTTTTCGGCGGACCTCTTCGAAACATATCAGCATCGAGGTAAAGCGAGGAATATTGAGGCGCTGGTTGTACAGTATTAGAACTAGTTCCATCACAATCGCGGAATCCCAACACTGCGAGGCGAAGAAAATGTTCGTGTGTTTCGTCTCACTTTCCTTGACCCACCGACTCGGACTTTCGCAACGCTAGAAGTTCATTCGCTCGGCAGTTTCTCCATTGTTGTTTCAGTCTTATCAAACGAGTATATTGTGTCGGTGGTTGCGCAGCGCCGACTATAAAAATATTTCCCGAAGAAAGGTTTTTCCAATGCCAAAAATGAACGTGTTGATCGGATTATTGTCACCGGTATATGACGACAATGGGGCACACACCCGATCGTCAATGTCGCCAGTTATTCCCCAGGAGGAAAAAAACAACACTACATCCGAGATGGAAAAACACCGCCAACATAGCTATCGATACAATCTAATGCTTCGCCGCTGCCACCCTTCTTTGGATACCAGTCAAATATCTAGAAGAAAAAAAAACCAACATCATTTGTGTGTATTTCAAGTGTGTGTGCTTAATCCAGCAGGCTTTCGAGCTGTTGGTTAGGACAAGGAAAAATAAACATTGATTGATTGATTGATTGATTGATTGATTGATTGATTGATTGATTGATTTCAGTAAATTCTAGTAGTTCCACTGATGCATGCGCTTATTTTTTTTTCATTGTGCTTGATTAGAATTGTCGCTTTGATCGGCCTTCCAGGATTGACTGCACGCTCGCTAAGACCTCTCGAGTATGATGGATTCCACTTTCATTAATGGAAAGAAAAGCAATGTCAAACTGAAAACTCTCTGACGGTGTTGGTGTAAGCACGCGATAACTTCAAGCTTCCACCGTGATGTTTACGCACATCGAAATAGGCCTTCTGCTAAAGTACCCAAGCACCAAGGAGCACGCTACGAGTGTAGTTACAAGCGCTACATGGGCTGACATCTCCAGCAGTAACTGTTTTAAAGCAAAATCTCAACGCGTTTTATTTTGCTGATTTACATTGAATCTTTATACGGCAAAAACGCGAGCTCGCGCGGCGCGTAGACGCTAGACTACATTTCGCGCTTTCTTCTTAATGCCTGGGTAATTTTGAAATAGGTCTATTGTCACAGATAATTAATATTCATCGTCGTAACGTCACAGAAATAGGAATCATAAGAAGGATCCGCCGAAACATGTCTTGTCACCAACGGCTCTTTATGATTCAGCGGTCCCATCAGCAACCACAAAACAGCTTATTTACGTCACGCGATTTACCGTTCTCAATCTCATCATCCAGGTGTGACAAGGCGGCTGCTTACGAAAAGATAACTTCCCCCTACCTTCAACACTCTTTCCTCCCCCGCAACCCCAATCATGAAGGAGGTGCATGACGCCCGTTTCGACTTCTCCGGGGAAAGGTTTAAGGCGACAGGTAATCGAGTTTCGTCAGCGTTCGCTCCGATCGTTCGGCTGATGGCAGCTTCAATGACGGCGCCATCACCAAAAGCCGCGCGCGTGATTCTCATCACGTAGCCGCCTCGAAAGAACGCCCCCCCCCCCCCCCCACCTCCCGACCCCTTCGCCGCGAAGCTCGCCAAATCCCAAAGGCACTTTATTCCGTTCAGCCCTAAGCTGATAGTGCGGTGGGAGCTACGCGTTCGTTGGACCAGCAATACGTCCGTCTTTTGACACGTGATCACGCTCTAGCCCATACCCACGCGCAGAGTGCGAGTTCGGGACATGAAAGGGAGGCGGATGATTGGTCCGCCGAGCCCGTACTTTCCACCGCTCTGTGAGTTCACGGGTGAAGCGGAGGATACCGGCCGAGATCTGTAGGCGAGAAAAGCGCTCGGGTGTCGCGTGGCGGAGAATTCAGCTCGGAGGCTCTTAATCGGATTAGCACGGAGACGGAAGGCAGGTTAGTTCAGGTGGCGGACGCGTCGTTCCAACCCCATGATGTGACCCTCGATCCGCTCAGGGGATGCGCGAGGAGAAAGGGAGTCTCAGATACGCCACGAACACTCAAGAAAAGAGTTGGGTGTCTGTCCGCGGTTTAGGCACCAACTTTCGATTCGGGTGTGGCCATAACAAATTTAATTTTCAATTAAAGCGAATAAAACAAAGGAAAAACTACCGGTATTAAAATGGCAGCGATACAAAATTATTTACGTTCCAGAAAGCGCGTATACCACCGCAGAAGACGCGCACATGCGCAGTTCCTACCGGAAGGCCCATCGTACCATATCGGATGTGGAAAAACAGTTCCCTAAAACTCTCTAATGTGAAGCGGACTACACGGCGAGCAAGTGTTCCAAAATGCGCCTTTGGCGCGTCGAAATGCAAGGAGAAGTGCGCCAATCAAAAGGGCAACACAAAACACGTAAAGATCGCGCGGAACAAAACCGCGTTGGTGCGTTTCGGAGGCAAACAGACGCACGAGGGGCGCGAGGAGCAAAACGAACTTGCACGCCGTATACGCGGAGCGCAAGTTCGTCCGCTACTTGAGCAGGGGTGGCGGTGACGTCAGAACGCCAAGCTCTGATTGGCTCCGATTGGGAAGATAGTGGGTAGACCTCGAGGCAGCTAGCATTGAGCCAATCAGACTTCGGCGTTCTGATGCCAGTGCAACTCCTGCGCAAGAAGCGGACCAAAGTTGCGCTATTGATTCTTTCTTTCTGCGGCACCACTAACCTACCGCAGTACCCTTGTAGGACATAAGGAAAGGAATACTCTAATAAAGATTAGGACGTATCTGCGAGAGTTGTCTGTTGTATTTCGCTCTGAAGCCACAGTCCCACTTCTGATACATTATCCAAAACAACGAGGTGTTCGCTGCATTCACGCGGACAGAATTATCAGCGGACACGCATCAAGTATGTCCGAATAATGTTTGCTTCATACACACGTATGCTTCGAACGAGGCAGAAATCGCAAATTGTTTTTACCAATATTTTGTCAATGTTTTTTTGTTTGTTTTTTATTCTGCTGATAATAACGTTTTACCATCATTTTCTTTGTTTGAAAATGTTCCCCCAATTCTAGACGTACAAGTAACAGAGGAGGGATTTTTTCGTTGCTTCTTCGTATTGATCCTAAGAAAGCCGCCGAACCGGATGATATTCGAAATCACTTCTTAAAGCGCTATAGTGAAAGGAGTTAGAAGTGTCTAAGTATCGTTTTCAAGAGATCCCTATCAGATGGATCTGTCCAGAACCGCTGGAAAATTGCTAAGATTCTACTAGTTCTTGAAAGTGGAAACGCTAGTTTTATCGCAAATTATAGGCCGATTTCTCTAACGTCTGCTTGTTGTAAGATACTTGAACATGTTGCGCCAAAGCACATAAGGACCTTCTTAGATAAGTACGTTGTACTGGATAGTAAACGACATGGATTTCGGAAAGGTTTATCCGCCCCAACGCAATTCTTTGCTTAAAACCTCAGAAATACTGCGGTGGATCGAAGTGTTTCTGTACTATAGGAAACAGTTTGTCAGTATTGATAGCGACACTTATATGCTTCAGAGAGTTGAATCAGGAGTTCCACAGGGTTCTGTGCTAGGGCCCTCGTTGTTTCTGGTTTTAATGCGAATAGCATTCTTTGGATACTTCACGCACTTTTCGTCTGTGTATCTATCTATCTATCTGGCTATCTAACCTCTTACGCCGCGGGTCGATAAATAAATAAAAAAGACCGGCGCCGGCTGGGATTCGAACCGTTGACCTTTGATCAGCAGGCAGACGCGCTAACCACAGAGCTATGAAGGCAGTCATTCAACGCACTCTAAACGGTTGTTTATATCTTTACCATAGGACGCGCTTTACAGCGCTGTCACAGCTACCGGTGCGCCGCGTTCCATGCACGAGGGCTCATTCCGCTCTCGTGAGGCTGAGCACGGCCGCTAGCTCACCCTCACGCTCATCACCGGGAGAGGGTGATGTAGCGGCCGCGCTCAGCCTCACGAGAGCGGAATGAGCCCTCGTGCATGGAACGCGCGCGCACCGGTAGCTGTGACAGCGCTGTAAAGCGCGTCCTATGGTAAAGATATAAACAACCGTTTAGAGTACCGTTGGTTGAGACTAGCTGAGACGCCAGAAAGTCTGGTCGGTACCATTTTGAGTGTTTGTGCGTATGGCGCGTGCTTTGCTCGCCTTCCTAAGTGACACAAACGCACGTGCTGGGCTGCGGAGATCGTGCGCAGGGCTGTGAAAGTGTCAACAAATTTAGAATCGCCTCAAGAGTGGGCTGGCCTATTAGAGTGTGCCGGCCACCTGACGAAAGCGCATAACTCCGCACCGTTTGATGCTATTCGCATTAACGTAGATAATCATTCCCAAAGGATGGGTTCTGCTGATTTTTTATTATTGACGTTAGTCATTATTAACGACGTCAGTCAAATCAAGACTTTTATCCGATGATTGTAATTTAGATACTTGTATAGAAAACGACAGGAACACAATAAAACTTAAAAACTGTTTACAGAAAATTAGTGACTGGTGTGAGAAATGGCTGGTGTCTTTAAACAGGAAAAAAACAGCGTGTATGTCAATTCCACATAACAAAATCTCCGATAGTGCTGAAATATTATTTAAAAGGGACTCGTTTGGATATAGTAAATGAATATAAGTACTTAGGGGTAACAATAACTAGCGATCTACGGTGGGACACACATAAATACCATAGTCAAGTAATCTACTGGTAAACTTTGGTCACTACAAATGTCGTTAGAACTAGGCAACGCCTGAAAACTAACTGTTAGCGTTTAAAATGCTAATAAGGCCAAAGTTAGAATATACGAGTGAAGTGTGTGACCCTAACACAAAGAAATTATCATTAAAACTAAAAATTATCAACAATAAAGGTTTTCCAATCCAAAATACAATGAGAAGTTGGGGCTTCCGTTTATTTATTCGAAGTATAGGAGGCTGGATTCGCACACAGAAGTGTATTTAAAGGCAGCTATCAGCATACTGGCGAAGAGGCACCGGAACAAGCGGCTAAAGATGTTTTACCCGATTTTAGATGAAACGATTTTGATAGACCAATATAGTTAATTAGACCTCATACTTCCAGAATTACGCGAAATAAACCTACGAGAACAATGGAAGAATATCGATATGCCAAAAAATGTTTTAAAATTTTTTATATTTCCCAAACAATAAGAGAGTGGAATACCTTGCCAGAAAGTGCTCTTGGGGCAAAAAGTGTGACCGGTTTCATGAAGTGCCTAGACCTGTATAACTTAGAGTCACTAAATAAAGCTACGCTTTCAGAGTACCGCATTCCTTTTCTTTGCCATTTTGCCGACAATACAGTCGCTCTATTCAACTATATCCTGGTTCGCTGCGGCATCATTGGACAACGGCCGTCACGTGAGTCGCTATCATCATCATCGTGTTTTTTCAACGCCACCATCTTGGGTCCAGCGATCCTCTGCCTGCTGCTGTTTGGTGTTTACTGCCCGCGCACGCTGAAGTCCGTCGCTCAGCACGCGCGTTTTCCGTGCTACGTCGAGATACGAACAACACGACTTTGATTCGCCACCACTGCTGCGGCCACGGCAGCTGGCGCAGGAGACGGCTACAGCTCGGCTTGGCTCAGCTACAGTCACTCCTCCAACTGCGCGCGGACCCAAGATGGCGGCGCCTGACGCGCTTCAGACGCCATGTTTGGGAGTTTCGGTACTCTGAAAGCGTAGCTTTATTTAGTGACTCTAGTATAACTAATATACCTGGTGTAAATGTTGGTCTTTATTTTTGGCATTTTACACATGCGGTGTTCGGTGAGCTCGGTGTGTCTCCTACCTGTGATTTCGCTATTATTACTTGTTGCTCACTCCTATTGTTGTGTTTGGTGTTTAGGGGTACGGCCAGCGGACGAGGAAACAGGACCATCCAGGTTGAGGGCACGAGCCAGTCTCCCCTTTTATTCATCGTCTTCTACTTCTATAGCTGCAGCCCGAGCGTCTCTCTACTAAAACACCTATAATAGACAATTAAAAAAAATAACTGATATAATTTTGAAATAAGTAAATAGATAAATAAATAAAATATATAAATAAGTATCTGCAGCAGCTTTTTACGACCAATGAGACAGAACCGTCATACAGGGAAGGAATAACACTCAGACAGTAGAGTTTTCGGCAACCGTGTTTGCACATCCGATACGGTCCGATCGGCCCTCCGGTACGAACTGCGCATGTGCGAGACCACTGAGGTAGCATACACACAGTGCGTACCGGAGGCCGATCATACCGTATCGGACGTGAAAAAACGGTTCCCTAAAACTTTCCCGTGTCTGCACACCGTCCTTTGCATGATAGTATGTACGTGTAAACACTGTTTAATGGAAACGAGGCCCTAAGAAATAGCAGAAACAACCGCTTCTTTTTCCCGATACGCGAGTAAACGTCACAGCCGTTTGTTCAACACGTGTGTGTCCCGCAAGGCCATCCGGTTCAGGGCTTTAATTCTCCCTTACAACGAGTCGAAGTAACGCTTCTCCAATGTCAGAAGGATCTGGGCAAAACAAAAAACGACATTTTATCGTTTACTTTATCATTTACGCGGAAACCGAACAGCTGAAAGGATGTTTTCCCAACAGCATGCGCGCATGGGCGTGATTCGAGGATGTGCACAGCAGGAAGTCGTCAAGAAGCTATGAAAAACACACACACACACACAAACACGAACACAAACACGAACACAAACACGAACACAAACACGACAACACACAACACACACACACACACACACACACACACACGCACACACGCACACGCACCCGCGCGCCCACGCACACACACACAGGCACGCACGCACGCACGTGACACACACACACACACACACACACACACACACACATATATATATACGTGCGGACGCAACTTTAATCGGTTTTCCTTGTTGTGTTTGTTGTTTTTTATTTAGGCACTGAGACATTTCTTTTTCCAGCCAATTACCGCCCATGGTCAAGGGCAGTAGTCCCTCCTTGGTTTTTTTTTAGTTATTTTTAGACTGAAGCTGATGACGACGATTTGGGTTTTTTTGGCGCAAGGGCTGTTATGACCAAAGTGCGCCAGTACAAGGTTATTGAATATGTATGGCAGCCTGGATTGAAGTTAAAAAATCTAGGTTAAGATGTATGAGTGTTTAAAAAGGTGTCGAGCAGATGTTGCACACTTGCTTGGTTTAAGATAAGTTATAACAGGCCTGCTATTTCCAAGAATGTAGAGTTATTCTTGTGAGGAAAGATTGGGTTGTCTGCTAAAACAAAACATTGAGTTAAACGGAATCTGTTGCAGGAGTAGAGTTTTTCAGAACTCGGCACTGCTCGAACACTTCTTGCAGAGGTACAAGTGTGTTGTCGTGAAGGGTTCTAGAAATGTAGCACATCTAGGTGGCTCTGCTCCCTCCAGCAAGCGCCCATGTGTAAGCCGTGTGCGGCCGATCCTCAGGCCCGTTAGGACAGCACTGTGAAGACGTGTCAGATCTTGTGTGATAGGCCAAGGGAATATATGGGGCTAAAGAGCATAGAACTTATTATTGTTAGTCCAATGGCTCAAATGCCTCGTTCTCTCCTCATGAATCTGTTTGTTTACCAGCTCTTTGAAGTCTGTGAACGGAACTGTGGATGTGCCTCATGGACATTTCGAGCAGCATCATCAGCTATTTTGTTTCCAGGTATCTGGACATACCCTAGGACACAACAAAACCTTATGCGACTGTTATGTGAATGTAAATGTATAGGAAGCATCTTGATCTTCCCAGCCGGAGGTTGGATGGATCTGCTTTGATTCGTTAATGCTTGCAGAACGCTTTTTGAATCACTGATAATGACTGAGTCCTTCCATGAGCAAATCTTGATCTATTTCATTGCCTTGTAGATTGGCAAAGCCTCTGCAGTGAAGATTGAAGCACAAATGGGTAATCTAAAATTCTTGGTCACGGTTTCAGCATATAAAGGCGCAATCAACAATTATATTTTTTTTAGATTCGTCTGTATAAATTTTGTTCGACGTCAAATTTTTTCAGCAGTTCAGAGAACAAAGAATTACAAAAAGTAGATGGCGTGGTAGCTTTGTCGAGTGCTAAAGGCTGAAATCGCACACTGTGTCCTCTCTTTCCCATGGTGGGTTTTCACTGGGAGCATTGGCGACCTTCTTTAGTAGTATGTCAGAATTTTTCAGCAGATGGCTCACCCTGATGCCAAATGGAGGCAAGGGTGAAGCTTTGTTGTCGAATGGCTGCACTGACGTGGGCTCAATTACATCGTTGTGACTAATGTGCTCTGAAAGAGAGGTTATTCTGATCGCATACAAAAGTGACAACCTGTTTCGACGCATAAATAGAGGAGGTTCATTAGCTATGTTGTGGATGATTTAAATTGGAGATGTTCGAAAGCCATTGGTGGGCCAGTAGATCAGTTTCTGAGTCACAGGCATTCGCGCAGCGTTGTACAAAAGGCCTCCGTAATCGAGCTTGGAGCGGATGAGTGATCGGTAGATTCGAAGATGTGGTGTAGTAGCTGAGCCCCATGAGGTACCACCCAAGTGTTTTACAGTGCTCATGATTCTTTGGCAGCTGTTGTAAACGTTTGATAGATGAGGCTAGAGGCTCAGCTTCTTATTAAATATCATTCACAGAAATCTACGACAATTGCTGACGGGCGAATTTCGACCGTAAAGTTGAAGTTCAGGAGGTAGGTGATGCATTCCTCGTAGACGCGTGACGTGCACAACTGCTGTTTGTTTAGGTGGAAAACTTTGAGATGTTATTAGGGCCTCGGTTCTTTAGCCTATTAAGTCCTAGTAGTAACTTTCGCCCAGCAAGACTCAAGTTGCTCCCCTGGTACGATACCTGAAGGTCGTCGACACATACACAGTGCGAAAAAGTCTTAGGTTAAGTTGCTCAAAGACTGAGTTCCTTGACTAAGAAAAATGCTACACTCAAGATGCATCCCTGAGGGACCCCCATCTCTTGAACAAAAGGCTGTGAAAGAATTCAGCCCCTTAGAGCCTGGAAAGAGCGCTCCTCTAGAAACGTCCTTGAGAACACGAGCAGGTATCCACTAATGGCCAATTCGTCTGGGCCCGCATCGCACCGGTGCAGTGCGGTTCGTGGTACACGGAAGGCAAGAGGGGAGAGGGAGCTTCCTTCTCTCCGGAGGTCTTTCGCGTACTAAAGTGGAAAGGGTTTACTGCACTGGACGGGTGCGGTCTGCCCCAGACGAATAGGCCATAATTTCATATATTATTAGGTCGTTCAGGATATCACGACGCCATGCCGTGTCGTATGCCTTTTCGAGGTCAAAGAAAATGAAAACCAAGTGCTGTATGTGCAAAACATCTGTATCCAGGTTTCAAGGCGTATGAAGTGGTCTGCGGTACAATGAATCCTACGAAAACCACACTGTGCCGGTGAGATTATGTTGTTAGTTTCTAGAAACCACTTTAACCTGTTGTTTACCATCCTCTCCAGAACCTTACAGAAGCAACTCGTTGAGGCGAAAGGACGATAGTTCTTTCGATTTGTGGGGTCCTTGCCAGTTTTAGCTATAGTTATAACTCTAGCTTCCATCCAAGATTTTCAGAACTCTCTACTAAGCCACAGCCGGTTCAACAAACGGAGCAGCGCATGCCTGGATTTAGTTGACAAGTAGTAAATCATAATGTAGGGAATGTCATCGGGTCCAACCGCTGTGTTTTTACGGCCCTTAGAACTTGCTCAAGTTCCGTTAAGGTAAAATTACTGTTATAACACGCTCTTTCGCATGTCTAAAGTGATAGCTTTTTTTCATTATCATTATTTCAAGTGACTCTTTGAATTTCATGAATTCCGCAATGCAGTTTTCTTTTCTTTTCATCTTTTTTTTTTTGCTTGAAATAAAAAAAAAGATTACTCCGAAGATTTTTGCTTGTTCTTGCAAGTCGGATATCTCCCCACCATTTATTTTCAGTATGTAGAATGTAAAACTTCGTTTCTTCCTCGTATTTTGTGTATCCTTTTCCATACAAGAGCAGGTTTAGTTTCTGGGTTAATAGACTCTAGAAATTTGTTCCAGGTTTTTTGCTTCTTTAGGCGTGCTTTCGCTTTTTTCGACGATATTAGATTAGTTTTTGTAGGTTGCCATTTGAAGCAACTCGACGCATTATTTTTTGCTTTTCGAGCCTCTGCACATTCGTAACTCCAAAAAGGCTTTGGGAGGATGGGGAACCTGTCTGATGATTTCGTAATTGATTGAGAGGCAGCTGTGATGACGAGCTTCGTCAGTTCACCCGCGGCATCCTCTACACTCAAACTGAAAAATCGATCATTTGGTACGCTTGCGAGACTAGTGTACTTCGGCCAGCTTGGCTTCTCTATTAGTCAACGTGGGGCGCCAGTGTGTATGCAGGGAATTGGAGTGACAGTTTTATCACAACTAGGAAGTGAACGCTCCGCATGGGAGAGTTTTCCGTCTTCCAACTAAAATTGGTTTCAAGTGAAGCCAAGCAGATGCTGAGCAGCTGAGGTCTATGGCTCAGAATGATCCGTGTGCTTCACTTAGGTGGGTCATTTCCTCTAGTGTTGATAAGTACAATAGGGTTAGACAAGAGTGTTTCTAAGTATAATGCTGACAACGAGTATCATTTCTTGAGCATCCCCAAAGCTGGCGGTGAGCATTAAAGTCACTTAAGATGATGTACGGAGGAGGGAGTTCCTTCAACAAGGACTTTATAGCTCTGGTTTCTAATCAGTAGCCTGGAGGAGTGTAAGATGCTACATAAAGTTATCACAGACGATATTTGGACTTAACAACTACTGCTTCAATTGCAGTAGTAAAGGTGACTGAAGCAGTGGGGATGTGAGGAGGAACCCTATGGGCCACACCTCCTCCTTTAACACCACCTGCTCTATCCTCTCGAAAAATGTAGTAGCTTCCACACTTTACAGTGTCACTGCGAGCAAACAGCTCTTTGAGGAAGGTTTCTGGTAAGGCAAAAATTGGACTGTTATGTTTCACACTCGATCACGGTCCTATTATGATCCTCAATATTTGATCGGAGGCATCTCACATTCCACTGGAATATTTTTTGTCCTTCAATCATTTATCATGTGAGGGTCAGTTATCAAGTTGGGGGTAAAATTTTAGCTTTGTGTTTTCAGTTGGCGACTTTCAAACATTGCCGTCTGTTTCCATGTCAGTGGTGGCCGAGTTTGATGCAATCTAAGTCGAACAGTTCGGTGCGACGTCCATCATTTATTGTGATGTATCTGTCTTCGGTTCTTTTTCCTTGGTTATGTGCTTTTTTATCGTTTTGTTTCTGAGTGTTGGTCACTTCTGTTTGTATCCGAACAGTCACAGCGGCTCGAGCATTTGCAGCGTCCTGGGAATGCCTGCCTGTGTTCTCAGATGCAGCGGGCTTTTTGCAACAAGCGCACATCTGAGTTTCTTCATTTGTTTATGCGCTGAAAATCTTCTTTTCAACAGATGCTGCCTTTACGGGGGTCTTATCCGGGAAGAAAGATGCAATTCGCGCTCAGGCAGCAGGGTACGGAATCCGTTCAAGGAAGCAGAGTTTTTATTTCTTTTTCTTGCAACCACTTTGGACATGTCTTAGAGTAACCCAAATGGGGGCCATTGCAGTTCAGACATGTCTCTGGTTTTGGACAAGGTTCTTTAGTGTCGTGGGCGTCCTGCCCACATTTCGGGCACTTTGGTTTCCCTCTCCAGGGTGCGGTGGAGTGACCGCACCACTTGCAGCGGTAGCACCTCGGAGGGTTTGCAATGTACATCCTCACTTTACTGTGAAGGTACCCGTATTTTACCGAGTCAGGCGGTTTGCATAGGTTGAATGTCAAGACCCATATGTCAGTGTTCATGATAGAGGCATTTTTGGTTTCGTAGTTATTCTCCGTTCTGCTGTGACTCCTTGGTCCCTCAGAACGTCGAGCAGCGCTGCTTCAGTTAGGTCAGGCAAATCCTTGCTTCCGATGACACCACGAGAGGCCTTTAACCACCGGTGCGGTGTTGCTTCTACTGTGATCGATTCAAGTGGTCATTTTGAGAAGGGCTTCGGCTCCTTTGATGTTTTCGCTTTCGATGAGGAGGTCCCCCAAAGGAAGCTTTTTCACCCTTTTTGTTGATAGAATATGTGATAGAACTTTCTCTATATAGAAGGGTGACACCTTCTTCCGTGCAGTGTCACCAGCAGAGTGCAGCGGAACGAAAAGAGGTGCATAGTTGTCCGTTCTCTTGTTTCTGGTTGATATTTCGTCTTGCCGAGGTCGTTTAGAAACAGTTTTCTTCGAGTTAGTAGGAGGTTTGGACGAACTCGTGCGAGTTTATTCCCTGGTAGGAATCGGCCGATCTGCGGTGGCTTGCCCACCATACCACCGCAAGGTTCCGGGGTGCAATGATACCCATCAGCCGGGGCTTGAACAAGACCCCGACCGCCACCATTCAAGGTTTTTTTCCTTCACCTTCCATCCTCTCGACACGGTTGGATACACCACTCGCCAAATACCTGCAAGCCGGGTAGACTGAAACAATGTCTTCCCGCTACAACACGAAATTAAACAAAAACGGAGTTGGCTGTTCATATATATACACAAACTCGAAAAAAGGTTATTATGTGTCTCCGTCGCTCATTTCTGCTATATATGGCGATGTTCATCGCGTGTTTTTTAAACGTACTTTCATGGCTTCGTCTTTAGACTGCCAGGCGCTGTGAAAGTCTTTTTCGCTCGAAAAAGGCGGCGGGCGAACTTGACGTGAGAGCTCTCCATTCTAGCCACTAGTTGCCGTCTATTTCGCAGAAGTTACCAATACTGAGAGCTCTCGAAAACTGACCATGTTCCTATTCAAGGTCGCAACGGCCGCGCCTGGACCTGTTCCAACTCGGATCAAATGAACCGCGGCTTTTGTTTGGGCATTTACGGCCAACCGGCGCTCTAATGCTCCCGCGTTGAAGGGCCCTTTAAGCTTCCAAGGTCTCCAGGCTTCTCTTGACACCGCGCCTTCGAGAATACGCCTACGGTTCGGAGAAGCGTCGTGCTTCGTCGCGCCATAAGAACCCGCGAGCGCATCATTTATTCATGAAGCGCGGGGCCACGCGTGGATGCGGCCCCTTCTCGCTGTGACAACACTGAAAATAAAAATAAAAAAGCCACTTGTGTAATGCCGAAAGTAGCTATTTACTCTACACACCTCAACAAAAGAGGGAACTTCCCCCGAAAGCGGTAGGCGCTTTCTGAGACCCTGATGTATTCTTCCAGCATCCGGGATGTTTACCAACAAATCGCCAACTTACGAGTTTTTTTTTTTCTTCTTTTATAGTGCGCGCGTTTTTGAAGCCAATGAAAGACGTTTCCCGAAGGCAGGCGTGGTATAGTTTGTTTTGCTATAAAACAATATAGTATACACTTTAAAAAAAAGAGGGTTCTTGCAGCTTTCATTTTTAGCGTTCATGCGTATATAGCGTGTGATTTGCTCGAGTAGTATAGCGACGGACATGCGCGTGCTGGTCTGTGGATTTGTAAACATTCTACGTTTGTGATAATGTTGTTTTCTAGATGAGCTGATTTTAGTGTACGTATGTATCGCGCCACAGTTATGAAAACACGGCATCGGCGCTTTTTCGAATTTTGGTTTTTCATGTTATCGGTGGACACCAAGTCAAACTAACCAAGTTGGTACAGAGGATAAGCCCTTTATATATTCAGACACACGACTGGCAGTCTGTTGAGAGCTGAGTCAGGTGTACGTGACTGAAAAATCGTTAGAAAGCAAAAAAAGCAAAAAACATACCTTATGATATAAATTATACAAAGGTGTGGTACAATGACAATGCACATGCCCGGATAGAATGCAAAAATAGCATATCGCGACGAAGCACGTATTGGCATTCAATACCGCAAGATAGTACAAAATGACAGCATCAACAAGAAACAAAATAGACCATTTCAATATTGTATGCTGTTTCCACCACTTCAATAGTTTTATGGCAACCTTTCAGTTGTAAAAGAAAATACCATGTCACCTTAGCCCGTACTGGGACAAGTTACAGTTGGGATTGTAAAATACGTTTTTGTACTCGTGTTTGTAACAAGCAGGAGCAAGCTGCGTCGGTAGCTTAGCGGTTAGCGCGCACGTTTTGCGACCTAAGGGTGCGTTGACATAGGGGCGAAATTATGCACCAATTCAATTGGTGCATAATAATGTATAAAATCAATCAGTTCGAAAGACATTCGTTGTTTTACCTTTCCCGCTAAGTCTAGTGGAAAAAGTGCATCAAAGGTCGCATAACGTGACCTACCGCAGAAACTTCCAAAGACCAAGCCAGAAACGTAATCCCCACAAAAAAATAGGAGAAACAACAACGGCGACCGCTTGTGCGTACAAACCATCTCACGCTCTGTACGTTTTAAACGAGAAATAAAATTTTTATTTTACGAGACATAAAGTAGAAACGTTGTTGAAGAAAAGCCATTAATCCGCCGTAGCGGTTAGAGACGCTCGCTTCGTAGCGAGCATCTTGATCGAGTTAACGGCTGCGGTGAATGTCGGCGGCAATCTGTCGGGCGACACGAAACAACAACAAAAAGAGGAAGTGCGCCGAAACTTCCGCTACAACGGCGAAATCACTTACCCGGCATTCTAGCGCTCGGGAACAGTATACGCTCCTCTACCGACACGAGAGCAGGACGTCGCGAGAAAGAAGACGGAGCCCGGGGCGCCGCGCGCGCCCGCTGTCAACCGAGACGGCATCCTCAACAACACCCAATACTATATACTCCGTCTCAACTTACCATGGAGCGTGGACGAGGCCACTAGCCATCCCAGCCAATAGGGGGTTTAGGAACGGGTGCGTAGTCCCCTGACACGCGAACAGTTCTGGATTGGCTGGAACGGCATCTGGCATTCGTTGTGGTCCGTTGTAAGGTGAAACGGAGTCCCGAACGCTCGCCCCCATTCCCTCCGACCACCAGGCCACCGTACTACAAGACAGCGGTGAACAACGTAAACAAAATTAGAAGCACGACAGTCACCACGAGACAACAGTGAAGAAATGAAATCAATACGAAGGTCGCGATAAACAAAAAGAAATAAACGAAAGGCAGCAAAGAAAAGTTCCTCCATCTCGCGGAGCCTGAGGGCAGCGGTCAGGAAACCCTGCCGTCGTTAAAGGTCGGTCGGTATTCGGATGAAGCGAACGGCACATGCCGCCGACGCCGCCGACGTTGAGGTTGTCGTGGCCGTGACCGGTAGCGCCATAAAGATCACCAAAAAAAAAGAAAAAAGAACGTCCCAGAGCGCGGCCCTGATCGTGATCTAAATCGTGATCGTGAGCGAGCCTCACCCTCTCTCCTGTCTCCTGGTATATTACGGGGGCCCCATACATTCAACACAGCGTGTGCGTTCCGCTGGCTTCGTGACGCAGGTCCGCCTTATTCACGCGCTTCCCCGCCTGTGTGGAGACTTGTACCATTGTCGAGGAAGGGTCGTCCATGCGGGCTCATTTCTCTCTCCATCTGGTCTAGAGTCGCACTGAAGGTCAAAAGCACTTGACCGGGCTTTTGGTTCCGAGTAAGTTTCCCCACGATGGTGTTTATATTTGCCCTGAACTTTTACGCCACGAATATCGGCGTTACTTCGCAGAGCCACAATTGGTGTTGGTCGTGACTAAAACTGTTACTCGTTAATCAAACAAAAAGTAACTAAGATTATTCGTTCGAGATTGCCTTCAACAAAAAAACGTAACGTTGGCAAAAAAAAAAAAGGAACGACTTACGTGAAATTTATTTTGTTCATTTCTCTTTAGTGTTGAGTACTTCTGAAGTGTGTCCGCCTTTCGAATAACGCTCTCCCCGCAAAAACGCTTAACAAAAATAAATAAATAAATAAATATGCATATATATATATATATATTACCGGACGTTCATTCATCTGAGCCTCTGTCGTCTCGGCTCTAATGACACTACACCACGCAGAAACAAAGCCCATAGAATCACGGGCTCCAAAGCGTCCTTAGGACACGCCTAATGTCAGCGTCGAAAAGATGAAGCATCGTCGTTGTTTTTTTACCCCTCGCTCGTTACATAAAGGAAAGGGCAGGCACCAACCTAGTATAGACCTTTCTTATACCTTAGGTAAAACACAACAAGAAGGCTTTAATACGAACAGAAGCATAACACTAGCCACTGAAGTCACGCCGCGTTAACGGGAGAAGGAAAGAGGGAACAAAAGCTGGCTAAGAGCGCAGTTAAAAAGGCGACGGAATTAACTCGCAAAAGCCGCAGGTCTCCCGTTAAAGAAGAGGTGGCATACTTTTGCGAGAGCAATGAAGACGCCAGGATGAAACAATGACGTCGTCATCGTGGCGAAGAGTGGTAATTAGGGTGCCTTCTAGCCGCAGTTAACCTCCGTTTTCCCGACGCCAAGAAAGAGCTTCGGGACAGCATGCAGACAGCGGATCCTTTGAATTCGGGGAAAGAAATTTACGGTAATGTCGTTTGTCGTTCTCCGCTCTTGGCTACTTCGAGCTGCTGAAAACGTAGGCCGCGCACCGGCAATGAGGTGCAAGTCAGAGGAGGTCGCGCGTCCGCGTCTGAAAATTGAGGGGATCACACGTGCCGGAATTACGTCGAATTTGTTTCGTCGCGTCACGGACTAAAAAGCATCGGCCACACAGACCGCCTTGGAGATTTCCACTCCATTTCACACCGAGTCCGACTCAAGCCGATGCTGCGATCCAATGAAGCCAACTAGGTAGCATCAAAAGTGCCTCGTCATGGCTCTCGTCGTCTTTATGAGTTACTTATCACCGACTAAACAAATCACGCACGGTGAAGGCGCCGGGATCCTGCTCTTTTCTCTATGCGTGATTGGCTCAGCCGGTTAAAAAAGACGACGCACATTTGGCGCTGCCTGATTGGCTCCGTCGAATCGTTTTAGGGAACCATTTTAGGGGGAAACGTTTTTGGGGACCGTTTTTTGCACATCCGATACGGTACGCGACTGCGCATGTGCGAGTCTTCTGCGGTAGCACATGCTGAGGTCGTACCGGAGGCTCATCGTATATACCGTATCGGATATGCGAAAACGGTTTTCTAAAATGGCAATTTATTGTGAAAGCGGCTGCATAGGCATTGCGATCAACGTAAGCCGCGTTTAATTTTGCAAGCAGCCTCGCACCTTCCATGAGAAGTGTGCGCCCCGCTTCCGTCATGGTTTCTTACAACAAAAACAGGGAAGGAAATAGAGAGAGAGAGAGAGAGAGAAAGAAAAAGAAAGAGAGTGTATATTATTTAATAGCAAGCGGTAAGCCTATTAACTTTCAAATGTTGACTTTGCTACTAACATACAATCACAGACACATAAGTTCATACAACTTGTCTTGAGCAAACACACGTTAGCGCTCCAAGATGATCGAATTTCATGGAAAGCGAGATGAGTTCGATTTACATAACTGTGCCACGAGCGTGCAAATAAACTTCTCTCTTTCAAGAAGTTGAGTCAAAGGCACTGCACCGATGCACGGTGTGACCACGAAACATTTCTCACTGGGCTGCACCGGTAATTCTAAAAGGAGGTGGTCTTGGTCAGGAGATTGCTTAATGAACTGTGTCTCTCAAGCTGTCGAAGACTCTATGCACTTTACCCCGTTCTTTAATAAACGTCTACTTCTCCGATCTATAGCAATTAAAAGATAAAATGAGGCAATTAACACCGTGCACTATATCGTTTAATGACGGCGTACAGCTCTTCTTCGGCGGGTTACGGACATCACTCAACCGACGATAGGGGCCGCTGCACGCGACACACACACACGCTCCTCGCGTGGTAGACGAATCGCGACGCGTGTTAGCTCACGCGACAAGCTGGCTGTTAAAGCGACGTGGACAAGGTGCCGGCGATAAGACGACGGCAGCCATTCATGCGCCATTAGCATTCCGCGATCGCGTTTAATTAAAGCAAGCGCAAACGTAGTGCCTCGTTAGCGATATTTATGACCAAACCGCCATTCTTCCGGGCGGGATCAATTACGCGTGAAATACGGCGCATTAGCGAGGGCTTACTTCAACCGCCCACGACGATAGCGCTGCGGGCAGGCCCGGAACCGCGTGTCGCACTCGCCCCCGCGCGCTGAGCATTTCGGACAGCCGTCCTTCTGACACGACTGGAGTATACGTACGAATTGAAGATGCTACGCGCTCGACATTAAAAAGAAAGGTACGCTAATTTAACAAAAACGCACACAAAAAAAAAGTTTCAAAGTATTTTTTTATATTTTTATAACGAACATTTTACTCTAATCATTTGCAAGGTACATAATCGATCAGGCCCTAAAAAGCAGGTGCTTCCACGCGGTACCTGGTAGTTCACGAATAGATAGTTCGACTCGCTCGTTTTAATCCCTTTCAGGTTGCGTGCATTATACAACGTACTACACGTAGATATTTTACTAACGTCCACGTATGGGGCCCTGCATGTCAAAGTGCAGCTAACGCCATGAGCCGATGGGGACAGTCAACAGTGCCAAAGGCTCAACGTCATGGGGTTGGATTTTTTGAGTGTGGTATGTTATAGCAGTTAAACTAATCGAATGTGGTGAATAGGGCGTGACCTTGCATTTTAGTCCGTCAATTTATGCTTGTGTGCCTTCTATACTTTGACTGCGCTCTCACTTACGATGAAACGAAGCATATACTCTCCTTCTCAGTAACTTTAAAAAATAAGATTAAAACTGCGGCCCTGGTAAATTAAATCCATTTAATTCAGTTGCACTGTATTCAATATTTACCGTTTTGCAATGGAAGGGGCAATAACAATAACCGGAGCGAACCACGTGTGACAACGCTTCACGGAAGCTGCATACGGCGCTGTGTTGTCGCCTGCATGGGCTCGACACTTCCCAGAGTCGTATGGAAGAGGAGAAAGGTGTCGGAAAAGCCAAGAAAGGGTGTCGCACTCCGGCTTCGCGCATTTCCCGCTGCAACACTCTCGAGTTGCGGCTGGGCTGCGGAGGCGCGGTCGGGCACCGCCTTGAAAACGTGTGCGCGAATAAGGACGCTTCCTCGAGCTCCTGTCAGGCTGCGCCATCTCACGGCGTTTTTCGGAAATGGGTGCGAACCTTTGACACATCTGCTCCGCACCGAGGCGGCGCCGTTCAGACACCTCACTTCTTCCACCGTTCTTTCGCCGTCTGCTAAGTTATACCTAAACGGGGTATACGCCAACACAATGTTGATATAGCAGTAGCGTGTGGTGACGAGTGGCCCCTCCACATGTGCGGAAGGCTATCTTGTTTCAGCACATGTACGAGGGAAAGCCGAAGATAAAAGCGCGAGCATACTGCCCTCAACTATTATTGCACTGCATGCACAAGTGAGCGCTCTCGTAACTTCAGCCACAAACTTAAAGTGGCACAGGCGCGAGCAAAATAGACACAATTTGAACGTGAAAGGTGAGGAAAATGCCACGCTATAAAGTGATGTCAAAGATATAATTTTTTTGGACAACGCACTAATTACAAACAAGACCCCCCCCCCCCCAAACCAGGAACTGCGCGAGCGAAGAAACCAGATTAGCGTCTGGGCATAGGTCGTGCCGATTGCAGCGCCAGAGCAGCGGCCGAACGTTTACTCTCGAAGCCAGCCATCCGGTAAGGGCGACGAAAAAATCAGGAAACACTCAATCTTGCAAATGGTAAAAAAGATAGATGGGAGGGGGCTAAACGAGAATGGGTGACGGTCACGCTTTTAACCTAAATGTATTCTATTGGCGTGGCGACGGCTAAACCATGTTTTCGCCGATACGGGAAGTGACGAGATTCAAGATGGCGGCGCCCTTGTGGAATGGGTCTTTATTTGTTGCAGCTTAAGTATAGACGCAGCCGACTCTTCGAGGTAATCAGGTCAATAAAGCAGCGTCAAAAGCACAAGTCACTCGGCCTTTTCTGTTTGTGATTGGTTCAGCCAAGATAGAACAGGTGCAAGAACATGACGGACACCATGATGTTGAGCTTTTGACGATGTCTCATTGGTCATATCAGCGTGGAGTGTCGGCTGCACCTGGACTTAAGGCAAAACAAGGTATAGCAATAGGCTGTGTTCCAAATCTTACCCAGATGGATCCGAGTTACTCCGGCGGATCGTATCACGTGACAGCACAGATTGAAAACGCTGGACGCGGGTAGGTTTTAGAACGCCAAGGGTACAAACCCTTACCCTGGAGTAAGATAGAGTAAATTTTGAAACACGGCCATAGTAGCTTACTCTACAAGGCCGTCAACATTATCATCGGGCGAATGCCTCTTTATTGCAGACACACGCGAAAGTTGGCGTCACATTCGCTTCGTGCGCTGCGCGTCCACATCCAGCATCTCAGCAAGCCGTCGGTTCCCAGCACACCTATAGTTGTAGTAGGATACCACTCCGTATACGTATATTTCCTGCATGTGACGTCATCGCGCCGTACCAGTGGCCATTTGCACTTTTTTCTTTTTGAGAAAAACAATCCAGTGGTGCGAAACACATGCTACTGAAAACACGCGCGCACCAGCAAGGTCGTTCAAAATGACCGATGTTGTGACGTCAATGTATATAACAGAGCATGGAGGTAGGAAGCTTCTGGAGGCTACATGACGCCATTATAGGTGAAGGCGGGGAGACTTCCGGTTTGGAGGGACACGGCGCCCAACGATGTCCCTCTTTCGTTTTCGTAAATTAGAAACCAACACCCTCAACCAACAAAATGCCGCCGGGGCACTGTCAAGGCTAAGACCACGTGACGGGAGTCGCGCTTGCTCGGAAACAAGAGCGTCGGGAACAGAATGGTCGGGTGTCATCACCCTAAGCGAAGCGCACATGAAGGCACCCTAGCTTAAGCCGGTATGCCGCCTCCTCCTCCTTCCCACCCCCACGCCACCGACACACGCAACCTAGAATCGAAGACAGACAACGAAAAGTAGGCCCCTCGCCGAATTTCAAATTGCCTCCGTCAACAAACCGACCGCGCTCAAAAATGCAGGCCCCTTGGCGGCTTTCCCCCGGGACGTAAGTACTCCGTCCAACCCGTAAGCTGACAATACAGTGGAAGCTACGTGCTCGTTGAACCAGTCATACGTTCACCTTTCACCACGTGTTCCCGCCCACACCCGGGGGCAGCAGAGAGCGAAGTCACGTGACGAAAGGGAGGTGGTTGATTGGTCCGACCAGCGCGTAGCCCCCAACCCAATGTCAGCTCGGGGATGTGACAGAGTATATGGATCGACGGGTGCATGCGAGCAGGCAACCGCGCGGAGCGGCGAGTCAGCGCGCGAGGCGCTCCACGGCGGAGCACCGCGAGTAGGGTCGGAGTGATTCGGAGGGACACTCGAAGCACCTCGGCTGTGGCGGTGTGGTTCTCGCGAGAAGCCGCGTGAAATATTTACGAGGCGTCTGCGTGGCAATCGCGCGCATAGCAAGATAGAGCAGCGGTGCGGCGAAGCCGGCGGGAGGCCCGTGGGAAGTAGTGGGAAAGTCTGGTAGAGAGCGGGAGGGAACTCCGTTGAATCTTTGATCTGCTGCGAAACCTGCATTGCACTCCCGTGCACCGACAGTTGGCCGTCTCTCAAAGGGGAAGAGAGGTGAGTGCATCCGTGCGGATCGCTAATTAACGGGGCCGCTCTAAACATGCATGAGCTTTTTCGGTTTTGGTTTGTTTTCAGCTCGAAAGAAAACGAAACATTCCGTTATCAGACAACACATCTATTTAGGCCGGGTACAAAGGATTGGTCCCCACTGCATACCGGATTTAATAAAGGGGTAGCGGAAAGGGTCAACAAACACACGAATGGAAGATGCGGGTGGTGTACTGTCCCCGCTCTCCAGGGTTAAAATGGCACGATCAAGCCAGCTCGACTGCATCCTTGTTTTCATGTCAATTGTCTCTATATCCCAATACTTGGCTGTTTTTGTATGGTGACGGAACTGTGCTTATCCCGGGCATCGATTTCGGAGTGAAATTAGGTGTTGCTCTTTAACGCCCTCTCTGGTCAAAAACGTACGAAAAAGAAAAACTCTAGAAAATTCCATGTTTCAGAATATTCAGGTTCCTCTACCTAGCAATCCTTTATCTGCTTGTTTCTAAGAAAAAAAAAAGAAGAAAGAAAAGTGGTTGGAGCACGGAGTAACCAAACCACGTCACTCGATCCCACCTCCCTCCACCTAAAGTCCCTTAATAAAGGCGTTTTCTTTTTTTCCTTTAAAGTACGATAATACACTTATTGCTAAATTACTCAAGCATCTAGGGTAATGCAGGGATTGGTGTTTCACGCGCCGCACAGGCTGGCCTCAGCAGTAGTAACTTTACTAAAGCAAAGGACTAAAACAAATTGCATCTTGCATGCGCGTTCGTCGACGCTTTAATTTCGTTATTTACTTCGAATCTTTTATACGGGGAAGGCTTGCGCGTGTGGCACATGGAACACCAATCCCTGCATTCTCCTTGATGCTTGGGTAATTTAGCAATAGGTCTATCATTGTTGTGGAAACGCGCAAGAGACGTGCCACGAGCGGGTGCTCCGCCGCTATTCGCTTTCAAGGGCCGCTCATTTCAAAGCTACGCCGCCATTTGCTTCCAAGGGCCGCTCGAGACAGGGGCCTCGTGCACTGGCACATTTGAGGTTACTTGAAAGACCAACGCAAACACATCGAGGGGCTCTAGCTCCAATCCCTACCATGAAAAGTAAAAACAAAAAGTGCTCCATTATCAAGTTAAACGAAAACAGCACCGCGTTACGAATCCACGGTGCATCTTTTGACGTCTTGCAACTAAGTGTTTCTCCTCTTTTCCTCTCAAGAAAGCCCTTCTAAAACCCTCCCCCTCCCCCCCCCCCAAAAAAAAAAAAAAATATCGCGCGTGTTGGAATAGAGACGAACGAATTCCGCAGCCTTCAGATTCCCAATCCTCATACACGGCGCTTTCTTTTGCAGCAGACAAGAGTTATGGCGGAAGACACTCTAAAAGAAGCAGGCGCCGCGAATTCGGCTCTGTTTCGGCCGCGCCGTTGCTGCGTTCAAAGCACGTAACTCCCATCGCGTCGCGCTCGCTGACCAAGTATACGCCCCACCCCGCGCGATTCAGCCGCGCGTGCGCCTCAAGACCAAGACGGCCCCGAGTACTGTGTGCCTTCACGTGTGTCACATCTTGCGTTTTGTGCGCGCGCGAACTATACCCATTCGGCCGTCTAGCCAGACGGCGAGAGGCTGTTTCGCTAAACAAATAAATAAAAGAGCCAAACAACGTAGATCACAACGGGTTTCGTGAGGAGCTGTTGGGCAGATTCGAGCGGGCGCCGGCGTTTTTCCGTTTCGCCTAACGATGGACCGCAGTGGGAGCTGCGAGGCATCCCCAGCCCAATCCAAAACCTCAAATGTATCACGTGACCACGCACCCTGCGCCTTTTCCGAAGGTCACGTGACATTCACGCGGCGTCAGATTGGCTCCGCTGCCTCGCATGGTCCGCTGCGGTCCCTCGCGAGGTTAAACAGAGAACGCGGGAATCGTTAAAGAGCGTGGCGCTTAAAGTCGATCGTGAGTCTGGGAGGCCGTTGTCGCGTGAAAGTGGCCGAGTTTCAGCGGCGGTGTGTATTCCAAGCACGCCGCGTCTCGGTTTCTGGCTCTTCTAGCGACCGTCCAGCCCAGACAGGCGGTGAGCGTTCATCGCTGACGGACAGGAAGGAAAAGTTTTGCACCGGTTTTTGAGCCGTACCGCCTTTTCGAGCGACGTCTACGCTGCATCGGAGTCGGAAGACAGGGGAAATGGTTTACGTGTATGCACGGAACAACGAGGTTGACATGTCCCCGCGTCGCTATGCGAAGAAAACGAAATCTATACTCCGTTTTACGCTAAGTTCAACAGCGGCCGACGGTAGGCGATCGGATCATGCCAATCATGCAGCGCCAAAAGTGCTTCGTCACGGCGGTCATCGCCTTTGTGCCTTTTCTATCGCCAACTAAACCGATCGCGTGCAATGAACGCGCTGCAATCTCGCGATTTTTTTCTCTCGCATGATTGGTTTTGTTGTTTATACTGTATAGCACACCTCACAAAGAAAACGAGCGCCATGCCGATTGACCTTTAGTGCCGTTTGAGTGGCCCCATCGGACCGTGGCGTCAATCGCGGTCGGACTTTAAATGGACCGACGAGTTTAGGGACCCTAGGTCCCTAAATTCGTCAAACTCAAAGTTGGAGCCGAAAGTTCGCGGACTGCGGCGATTGGACGTCGGTGAAAAAAGCGCGAAGTCATCGTCGTGATAGGCCAATCGGTGCGCTCCGTCTACTTCGGCCCCAACCTTGTGTTTGACGAGTCTAGAGACCTAGGAGGAATAAAAAAAGACGTTGGGTATATAATAATATATATATATATATATATATATATATATATATATATATATATATATATATATATATATATATATATATATATAATCAGAAAATGGAGTCGCTTTTCAAAAATGGGCAAATCCATCGGTAGACTTTTCTTTTTCTTTTTTTTTTAAATTCCACAAGTGAAAAACCTCGGTGACTACACGATATTACTAAGCCGGCGTTCTAGCAAGTGCATCTGGCAAGGTATTTGCACCTTCCTAGGTTTTAACAGAAACTCAACCTACAAGGTCCTCCCAACACTCGAAAGATAATAGTTGCGGCCGAAAATCGAGGCTTTTGTTCTTTAGTTCTCACGAAGGTCGCCGGTCAAGAGCAGTGCGATCAAGTTTACTCCATGGACGAAATGAATTTACATCTTTAGGGGTACTGAAAACACGCTTCGAACAGCCTCATTTCCAACATAATGGCTGTTGGTGTTCGCTTGCGACAAAGCAACGCCGGACATCACTAACGTCACAGCCACAGATATGTGGGTATTTCATCTTTGATTGCCTCCATATAGGTACGTTTGTAGTTGAAAGCACGAACTTCTACTTCAAATCAGTGTTTCTTCAATCGACGATGTTAAGCACTAAACTGGATCATTTTTCATTTTACATTTTATCTCTCAAATGAGGTACAAAAAACGACCAATGACAGAGAAGATGTCCTATTATTAAGGTGGCACGTTACATCAATTCGGACGACAGATCCACAGATATATGTTGATTTAACGTTACTGAAAAGAGGAACAGTTCGTTGAAAACAAGAACACACTAGAAAAAACAGAAAAAACATAATTTGTCACACAGGCACATCAGTTCCTGAATATAAGCCGTGCATAACGTTCTTATATAATCCTATATGTCTCACATGTCTATTGTACACATTCATTTTCCCCCTTTGGGATATTATACAACACGACGTGAAGAAAAATATCAGGGCGTAGCGTGTATTTTAGACCGTGACGTAATGTTAAATCGAGTTAAAAATTTTAAATCAAATCTTCGCCCGACACCTCTCTGCTGCGCCGTCTGGCTTTTGACGTTCCAACACTTTGCCTCGCGTGACCTAGACTTGTGCATGAATTTTATTCACGAAAACAATCCTCCACTCCACTATACCTCACACGCCACGGCTTCAAGTAGACGCCGCATTGTGTAGATGGCCTAGACCTCGTTCAGAGGCGCATAACGCACCGTTTACTCAGCCCACGCGAATGCATTTTCTTGGGGCGCCTGAACAGCCTCAGCTGTCTACGATCAAACAAAGGCGGCGAGAGTACTAGGAAGTTTAGAACCGATTTCATTCGACGACCGGCTGCAAACATCGCCTTCCTCTCCCTGGGCAAAGAAACGGTATTTTGCCATGGAGCCCATCTTAAAACGTGTATAGAATTCTAGACAGATAAACGTGTTCTAAAATCTAATGCAATGCTTGTGTGTTTTTCACGCGAAATTGCAAAGTCGCATAAGCGGCGAGCGGGGCGCGTAGTTAAACGACGGACACTGCAATATAATGTTAAACATCTTTAAGTTCAATGAAAAAAAAAAAAACACTTCCCAGTAAAGCAATATGCGTTCAACGGTTCAAGAAGTATATGCTCGACCCTTTGACGCCCAGTTTGTCCATGTTTAAGCAAGAAGTTGGGGGTGTATATCACGAGTCTGGTGCTCGGAAGTGTGCACTCAAAAGAATAGTGAGGCTTGAGAAGCCTTTTGTGTTTACATTGCACGTTCGATACATCGATTACAGAATATCTCTCAAAAAAGATACGGAAACTCGAAGTGTTAATTTTTAGAGCGTTTTAGGGGACCGGAATAAGACACGGTCGATAGGCCAAACGATCGGTACTCGGTACCTCGGCCCGATCGCTTTCCATGAAACGGATTTAAAAAGCTGCGTTTGCAGACAATCGGTGCAGGTTGCGCAACCTGGCAACGAAAACGCGCAATGGCTTCGTGAAGTAGGTGAAGAGGGGGCATGTTTTTTTTAGGAGGTGTGTTTGGTAATTTCGCAGATCTGAAAGAGAAACATTTCCTTTTTTCACAAATAGACGGAGGCCTTATTTGTGGAAGTAACCATATTTTGTCTCGGTTTGCTAGAATGGGAGCGCTAATGTGGCGGCGTTGTCCCCACCGTGACGAAACAGTTCATCTGCTAAAGGAGCACACGATCTTCGCGGCAATCATGGCGCTAGAACTTTTCGACGAAGAGGTCGAATGGGCTTCATTCGGAAAGAAAAACTTAGAGAAAGCCCTTTTATCTGACTTGGCTACCCCAAAAGGAGGAGATTTTTGACGGCGAGACAGGGACGTTCGACGTCCTCGCGTCGATGGATCGAGTAGATAGCAAACTTCGCTTCCACAAAGCCGACGCAGCTCATCTTCGCCCCGCGCTGCAAATCCCGGATACCCTAATCACCAACGGCTGGGTCATCGGACGGAGTTTGAACCCTTGTCGTCGGACACTTCATCAAAATGGCAGACCGACACATCCCCGCAAACTGAGACAAACGTACGATATGATTCTAAGAAAGCGTTGGTATCTTGCTCCCGTTTCCTTTGTTTTTGTTTTATTTGTCGTGAATTCGACTAGATTCTCTTACCGCCACCGTGACATTTGTTCCAGGCAGAGCCATGCATGCTTTCCTTCACGTTTGAGGCTTCGGCAAGCCTCTCCCCACATCGAAACAGTCGTTCTATAAATGAGTCGAGACGCTTCTGATGTCAGCCGCTTTGACCACACGGTCGCAGCTTACGCTTCGAAAACTGGACTACGTTAAGGCAGCAATGACCTCGCGCATGCGCAGTTCATACCGGAGCGCCGATCGTATCGTATCGTTTGTGCAAAAACAGTTCCCTAAAACTCTCTTTTGACCCGGCTGGTGGAATCGTCGTCTGCAACGCACAAAGTTTCGTTTTCCATTGCAGCACCCGTGACGTTCGAGTGGAGACAAAGACAGCCTTTGTCTCCACTGCACTCGTCGAACGCCTTGTAACGGGGAACGCCGGCGTCCGGTGTTTGGCTCTCGCTTTCGAACGCGTTCGACAAACGCAGTGGAGACAAAGGCTGCTAGCTTTAGGTCTACCCACTAATCAGTCCAACCAGAGCTCGGCATTCTGACGTTCCCGCACAGTCTCGTCTCTTCCTCTATATATGCAACAAAAAGGATTCTCTTCGATGCGATACATTTGTACTTTTGCGTGAGTAGACCTAGCTCCATCGCCGGCATATCCGTAAAGGGTTTCTCAAAACGCGGTTCAACCCCTTTCCGAATTCAATATACTTGCAACCTCACGGATACAAAAAAGTGCAAATCCACATCGCTATTTTTTTTTCCTATCGCATACAGAAAGACAACAGACAATGGAAGTCGGCTATATGCAACGCTAATGATCAGCTCTCTTTTGACTCTGCCTGTTCCTCAAGAAGAGGAAAAAGGCGGAAAGGCTATTCAAGAATCGACCTCCCCTTCCCTCTTTTCCCCAAACTTCGGGCGGCGTAGACTTCGGCTCCTCGACCATGCTAATGCAAACGATTTCCGCTCGAAGGACGAAGAACACCCGCCCGGACGCGATTCAGAATCCCGCCCGAACCCGAATGCTAATACCGAGCTCCGAGGACTCCGAAGGCTCTTCCCAACGACTGCCGAGTCGATGAGCAAGGCGGGCCCGTCTGGAAGTCGCGTCGGGATGTAGTCACAATCAGCGCACATACTACTCCTATCTCGGGCGTTTTTGTTTTTAATTTTTTTTTAGCTATCTAAGCTAAACATACTTTCGGAATAGCCAGGCGTTACCCTTCCCGGAACGCTATTTATTAGGGACTCTTAGCGAAGCGTGGTGTACCGCGTACCGCACTGAACATGCCATGCGTACCGCACGCCTTTGAAGCATGCGTTTAAGCCCGCACCCGAGTGATACCGTGATTGCGGGGCGCGGGCTTAAAAGCATGCTTCAAAGGCTCTCGTAGTGCGGTACGCGGAACACGCTAACGGTTTGCTAAAAGTCCCTATTATCTCTAAATTCAAAACAGCTGTTGAGGAAACGGCCAATAAAGGTGATGCCGAAACTGACCTTCAATTTTTTCCGCACATTCCGATTTAAAACTTCAGTAACATGAAATTAAAAAAAAATATTGTGACTTGAAATTTGGTTTACTATAATTAGGATGTGTCTATTGTGCTGGACCAGTTTCGAGGCAAATCACTGACATCCTTTAAAAAGAGAGGAAGAAGCTCCCCAAAAAATATAGCTGGACCTAATTAGGATACTCGCGTCCTGAAGGCACGTGACCCTATATTGTAGGCACCACCTCGATATTAATGAACAAGTTGTTGGACGTAAAGTCCCTTGATACTTGTTTTACAAGTAACGATGACCAATACAAATGACAAAGCACATTCCACTGGAACAAAATGGCGCGCATTCAGTTCAGACCTCTGCTGTGCGCCGCCATTCGCTTCCTAAAACCTGCACCGTCACGCAGTCGGCGTTTCAAAGAATGTCGCTACTTGTAGGAATTGCTCTTGTCTGGGGACTTTAGTTTGACGGGGAGCTGTGGTCGCTGATCAAGTGCAGAGATTCATTCATGAAAGAGGCGATAACATCTGCATGGTTCGATCTAAGACCAGCGTCACCGCCAGGTGTGCCATCATAAGTACGAGTTCGTGTTTTCGAGGGTTCTTCGGTCAGCTGAGGACTATACATATATTCCAACTTAGACTACTGTCATCTGCTCTAAGCAACGACTACGAACGAACACGAACCTAAATACCATTAGAGTGCTTCCAAAATGTTTCGCCATTATAATTTCGATTGTCCCGTGTAATTATCAACTAAAACTTTTATTTTCTGATTATTTCAAGAGGTACTTGGCATTTTTTTACATATTTAGAAAATGAATTTTGAGAAACAATTTGTATGTATTAAACGTCTATGCGAATGACCTTCCATACATATTTTAAATAAAAAAATGTGTTTCTTTTATTCTATTAACTTTTCGATAGTCGCATTTATACATTTTTCGTGTTCCACTTTAAAAAAAATAAGCAAATACAAAAACATGATCGGTACTCGTCTCCCAGAAAAACGGCTGGCTCCCCGCTACCTTCTGATAGTCCAAACAAAATCTGCAATTTATAACTGACAGCTATATGCATCTGACATTTCCAAAGCTGGTTTTCCCGCACGTTTCATCTGGTGTGTCAAGATTTCTTCTCTTTTTTTCTCTTTTCAGTAATTTTTAATCTTTTTGTGATTCTCCCGTTATTGAAAAATCTGTAATGAGATGTCTTCTTCATAGCTGCCACAGCCCGGTGTTGCTGAAGCTACACCCTAAAAAGACCCAGTGCGTCGACTTTCCTGCGAAACATTCGGGAGAGCCAATCGCTGCAACCTACATGGGGTAATCGGATGATGACGACGCTAAAAACATGTCTACATTAAAAAAAAAAATCTGCGTTGCGTCATTGAGCGAGGTGAATCCTCATGCCCCGTGTGACAGCGCGTTAAGTGTAATTATATTTTCAGCGTGAATCGCCTCGCTCTCCCTACACATGGGTTGCACTGACGTCACATCGTCTACTTTTGACCACCATGTAAAAGGAGGAGAGGGAAGCTGCTTTTATAAGAATTTTGAGTGACGGGTTAATCTTCTATAATCTTCTGGGAGGAGAATAGGACGCCTGTGCAAATCCGATCGGCACAAAAGAGGATCCTGATAAGAGGGGAGCTCCTTCTGCCCTCGACTCTGGTGGTCATCGGAGCGCTCTTTGAATGACGTCACGTGCAACCCACGTATACAACGATGTGCTCTTCCGACTGTTTCGCAGAGAAGTAGGTGCAGCAGGACTCTGTGGCAGCCAGGACAGGGTTGGCGACCCGGTTACATGTGTAAGTCACTGCGGTGCAAACCCGAAAAATAAACGCAAGCTCTGAATTTACCTTCTCCGTCGCGGAGGATCTCCCGTAAGTTCTCAGCACCCAAACGTTTCCTTTAGCAGCGGTCAAACGGTTCATACATCGTACGAAAGACAGAATGCAGGCGCAGGCGTGTTTCTTCCTTGCATGACGGGTAGATTGGTCACACAAGAAACTCCCAGCAGACATGTTGGAAGCAGGAGCGGTGTGACTGAGGCTTACGGATCCTACAGCAAGTGAACATGGGGGGAAATGTTCATGAAAGAATGGACTCGTTCGTGCTTCGTCCTTTGTGTTTTATTCTCTCTGTTATCTAATAGACTTTATCGACACGCTGGGTAGGAATCTATTGTGGTCTCGGTATGTCGGAGTTTGTTTCTGGAAGAGACGAACTTTGTTTTCATGCCTCGACATTACAGGCGGTGTCTCCACTGCATGGTGAGAGCAGTACACGAAGTTCACAGTAGAGTCAATCTGGAAAAACAAAAATGTCCGCCTTGTTCACGTATCATTTCGGTGTCGTCCTTGGAACGGAAGAGAAAAGAGGTAGACGTCAGCAATCTGGAAAGTCCAGTTTGCCGGCAGGGCATTAATCAACGCCCATAAGCAGGAATATAGTGCGTACAAAAGCGGTGTCTAGACGCTTTTTTACCTTCATTTTGCATGCCAAAACCGGCGTCAGGCGTTGCGTGTCTTATATATATATATATATATATATATATATATATATATATATAAACCAGCAAGAACATTAACACTTTCAACATGTCGTGGCAACACGAACACGCTTAATCTGTCGCCTGCTTTCTTTTTTTTTCTCGTTTTTTCTGTCGCTTTGTTTTTCGACATTTTTTTCGGCACCCCTGGCATTAGCGCTTACCATTTGCCGCGCTCGATTCCCGGCCTTAAATCTCCTAGAGCAGTGCGGTTGCTAAGTGATTGCACGACCGTAAGTCGATATTTCAACGGAGGCAGGAGAGGGATAAAACCAAAGATTCTTTGGATTTGGGATATATTTTAGGCCAGGCAGTTTGCGGCGTCTGGTTCCGAGTAAGACCGCGCACGATTGCTTTTTGAGCTTTAGTTGGCCCCGAAGCGATCAGTCTATTTCGGCGACTAGCCCCCTGCGCTCATTGGTGAACATTGGCTTTACCATTAACAGGCATATATCCATCACGACGTAAGATAAATATAAAAGCGTAAAAAGCAGTGAGTGTACCTTTGCGAGGTTGAAGCACGTTTTATCCGCATGTCTCTGCACATTTCTTTCTGATATTATTTTTTTAAAAGAACGTGATATTCGCATAAACTGACGCCGTTCAACTTGTTCGAAACAGGGACGAAAGTAAAAGACATCCACCGAAAACTCGGCTTGAACGTTTTGCTCGCAACCTGCGCTTCGTGCAAATGTCAACCTCGGAAAGCGTAGTACGGGCAACCCTCTGAAGCAGCGCTGTTCAGACTTCGCACGCCACCGCTTAGAACTGTAGACAGGCTTCTGTCAAGCAGCCCTCAAGGTTTCCAGTCTGCTCCAGGCGGACGACGACGCTCGCATAGATCACACTACCGTATTTTGCGGCGTGTAAGTCGCATCATTTAGACGCAGCAACAAAAATTCTTGTCTTTTCCTTTGTTGATTTTGTTGATGTTGGTTTTCAGGGGGGGGGGGGGGGGTAACCAGAGGGCAGGAAACACAGCAAAATTTACAGGCTTTATCTGGAGTTGCCGTTAAAGCGAGCGCACGAGGCGAAACTCCCCCGCAGCCGTAGACAGAGCCAAAGCAGCGGCCGTAGCCAGCCAAGGGGCCTGAGGGCCGCAACGATCCATCTAAAACGCTCCCCTCCGAACGCTCATCGCATTAATCCCAAGGGCGCACTCGAGAAGCGCGCCCAGTGTCCGAGCCCCACGGCGGGGCCCGGAATCGATGCTCCCCGATCCACTCGCGGGGCGGGGTTCTCCGACAGAGTGGGCCCACAGAGCGGGCAAAGCGCTCCCGCCGTCCGAGCTTCCCCGAGTGCATGCGCGCTTGCCTATTCACTTAGCAGACGCGTGTTTACTCGCCAATGTCCGCTCCGTGGTCTCCATTCCGGAGGCGGTACCGGGGCCAGTACGAATAACAAATTAGGGCTGGCGAACCCACGCAATATCGCGCGATCTTCTCGGGGCAGACGTTGACGCCGGCCCCGCACCGACTAACCCTTCGTAAACGGGAGTCCTTGTTCACGGGTGCGGTGGGCCAGCACCTGTGCGCAGAAGTTCGTTCGTAGGACGAAACATAATTGCGTAAGATCCGCTTAAAGGCCCGCTTGACATGGTGCGATCTTGCTCGCGATTTCAAAAATGCACGTCGATCGTGCAGCAAAAAATATATTAAAAGCGCCAAGCAGGTTACGGGGTTCAACGACGCACCTGCGAAATCGAAAGAGAAATCGCACCATGTCAAGCGGGCTTAAGAGTCTGCGCCCCCGAGAAAGCCTCGGTCACACTTCGAATACATCATACAAGAGGCACTGCACACTCTGAGGCGTGTTTGTTCCTTGTCTAGCGGGCGTGTCACACTGGACATACAAACACTGTCTACGGACATGTTCAAAGGGTACATATGCATGGAGCCAACGTGCCTCCAACACGCTTGAGGCGGTCTGCCGACGATTCTCTCAACATGACTCCAGCGACATGCTCGCTGCAGACATGTTGTCTTCTGTGTCTTTTCTATGATGAATGAGCGGTGTTATGGCAGCGGCTTGAAATAACATCTAAAGCACGACTGTGTGCAAGCAGAGGCAACAAAACAATACGAAAACAATTCATTTACTATCTTCGTGCCGTCCATATATCTTTACAGCTAACACTTACTTGACTTAGAAACGACACCCAGTGTCCTTTGAAATGAAAATCCATATATTTCGTAGGACAATTTACCCGAACACGAGACGATAGGCCTTATTTTAGGAAGATTGTACCTCACCTTGAGCGGCCTCACCTGTTGACGGAGAACGGTAAATGTCAGAGAATAAGCGGGGGCGGCACGAGCAACGTAGAACCCTTTCTACTCTACATGCCCGCTAGCACGTGACCGCTTTCGTTTCTCGGTGACCCACGCCTCTAGTGGTGAACTCATCAAATTGAGTTGGAACGTGGTTGCGCTACGCTTTTCATTTCGCTAGGTGGGCCGCCTCCTAATTTCTCCCAGTCATAACGATAAATACCTCGCAGTCTCCTTCTAAAACTGAGCAGTGGAAGAGATTGCTGCTTGCTAGAAATTGGCGCGACTATTGCCAAAGTGCACGCGCAGTAGTGACACAGTTTCAAACTTTGGTCACAGAGAGAGCTCAGTGAATATATGTATATTAAATGCATACATGTGCATATTAAAAATAACAAAAAACCAACAAACAAGAAAGCGGCTGACGTAGAAGGAGAGCCGTTCAGATTAGAGCCCCTAAATAAGGTACACTTCAGAGTAACGAAAGTTCAGTCATCTTAGCGCTTAATAATATTGTTGCTAGTTATCTGAAACTTTATTTGAAATAACAGCAAAAGCTCTGCGTCCTCCAGAACTGTTAGAACGTTCCGCGACAGAGCTAGACGCTATCGCCTGAGCTTCCTGGAACCGTATCTAAAGTTCTGAAATTCCCATTTTCGGATCGCAACCATCGCCAATCGCTCCCGCTCTGCACTGAGCACCAAGATGGCGGCGTCCACGAGAAAATCGCAGAACGGAGTGCCCACGCTTTAGGCGTAGTTTATCTCGTGGCTTTTAGTTAAGATAAAGAAGAGCGGTTTACCAGTTAAATGAATAGAGACCAATTGATGTACGAAGTTTGTATATACGTAACCGGCACCACGTAGCGTGCGAGTGCGAGTAGACTCAGTTTAATGATGAAGACGGTCGGCAAGATAATGCGCGAAGTAACTCCAGTTTCCATCTCGGGGTTGCAATTTCTCCCGACCCGTGTAAGCACACGTGAGCAAAGCACACGAGAAGAACATCACGGAGGAGTTCGCGATCAAATTTTCAGCGGACAATCTTGGGGCGGTGTTTGGTCATTAGAGAAAATGGTCCGGTCATTTCCGAAAGCTGTCGAGTTTTCACGATTTTCCGGTTCACGGGAATTTATAAAAAAAGAAAACTCCAAGAACAGCTTTTTTCTTTGGTATTCTCCCTTTAAAGTTCCTACGGTGGCATTACACTTACGAAGGAAAAAAAAGGATCGCAGAAACATAAAACTCAGAAATACCGGTTGTGTTTCGCCGCGAAGATGTCATGAACACAAACACGAGCGAACACACACGAACACACACGAACACGAACACACACACACACACACACACACACACACACACACACACACACACACACACACACGTGTTTGTGTGCGTGTGCGGGCGTGCGTGTGCGTGTGTGAGAAGAGACGGCTATCAAAGTCCGCTCTTTGCTACAGTAACCGAAAACGTTAGGGTCGAGTGGGAGGCTAGGGAAGAAAGTTTCGCATTTTTGAAAACCATAACGCATAATGTTAACATACTCTTCTCCCATTCAGTCTGAATATTACCGTCTTTTAAGGGTCAACGAACTCGCTCCTGTAAATATTATCTCATTACTTACCTGAGCCCCGTTTCCGCATAATCTTTCCGTAATACCCATGTCACACGGTAAAATGTAATGTCATTTCCATCGACTGACATTAAGAGATCGCCGAATCAAGTCGCGATATGTCGAGCGGTTACCGCGCTCTGCCAGATTTGGCGCGGGCTGATCGGCTGATCAGATGTCATTTGGTGAAACGGACACAATCCAAATTGTATCGCGTCATTGTAACAATTTGTAGATAGTGTAAAGAAAAATATTGTAGATTCCACTTTAGGGGACTAGGTTGGTAGAGGAAAAAAAGGGTAAATGCGTGTGCGTTAACCTCCTTTTCAAATGCATCAAAACCACACGGTCTGACAGAAGTTTGGCGTCGCTTTGGCAACTTTCGTTTTTCGGCCATGCTACCACCTAAGTACCTTTGGGGAATCATGTAATATCTGCTTTTAAAAGTAAGGAAAACCAACAACCGTGACGAAGTGCACTTTCCAGGAAGAGCGTGACCACGTCCATTTCATTTGACACGATCATACGCCGCCAATTCCTTCCCGAAACCTGCACAGTCACGTCAGTCGTCTATCAAAAAAAAAAAAAAGAGGCGTGAGCTGCTTCCTTTTTTTGTGAAGCAGCTCAACGATGTTACAACTTAAAGAGAGATCGGTGTCGAAAAAATTAGCAAAAAATGTGATTTTGTGTTTTATAGTGTTTTATTATTTTTGAATTTTTTTATTTGATGTATACAAATAAATAACTAGTGCCGGTTATGATCGCGAAATTAGTGAAATACGCCTTTGAAGACCTCGAAACAATCCAGAACGGCATGAATATGGGCCTTTTTTCTCTGTGTAGTTCTTCAACTTGTGACGTTGCCCGCCCATCATATTTATGTAGACAAGTAGTCTTAGCCGTCTCCTCTTCATTGCAGTTTTCTGAAGCTTCAATCTCTCACGGAAATTTAATTACAAAAATAATATTTTCCGTTCCGCGAAAGAGTATGGTTACACATCTATGGTAACATTCGAACGAGTTTTTCTTTTAATGTAGTTTTGGGGCATCTTCATAGTTTGTGCGCAATAATTTCTGTTTTTAATATTGTCCTATCAAAATAAAATTTGGCATGAGTATACTTTAGAATATGCAGAATGCAACTTCCGAATTGGCGCCATCAACACAGTCATGCTCGAAAGGCAGTTGCGAACCCCTCGGTGATAGCATAACGAAGCCCGATTCACCACAAGCGCGAAGAAAGAAGATACAAACGCTACCAAACTTGAATTGAAGAACAAAAAGGGTGCATCCCCCTGACACTACGCACCATTTTGTGCATATATATTGTACAATGCCGCCAAAGGTGCCAAAGCACCCCAAGCCCCTGAAAAAAAAGTTTGCTTATATAGAAAAAGGACATACACCAGGCTCTTTTTAGGGAGAAAGGTTTAGTTTGAGGTGAAATGGTAAATATTATCTCATCCATCACGTCACATTCCCACGTGGCGTGTAATAGCGCTGCAAACACCCTCCCTCCTCGCCCCCCCCCTCCCTCCCCTTACCCACAAATCCCCCCCCCCCCCCTCCCCCTAGGGAAACTCCCACGCTTCGAACGGTTAGCCGCGAGCCGAATCTGCATCCTCCTGGTCCGCAAAGCGCCAGTGTTCCCAGAGCGAGTCGGAAATCAAATCTTCCTCGGCGGCATATCGCGCCGGAGTCTTCAGAGGATCCCAAGCGCCGCTAATCAGATCAGGCGGGCTCGAACAAACAGGACCCGGAAAGATTGACGAGGCGCCTTCGTCACCTCCCTCCAGCACAAACACCAGGCACAAGCAGAACACCCACAGACGCAAATAGAGGAGCTCGCAAATACGCAATCATCTGCATAATTAAGAAGATTCGTGAATTGGAGCTGCATCCATTCGGGGAGAAGGGCGCACAATAGGCCCACGTGGAACGCGTCCGTATTCTGTAGCGCGGAAACCTGAATACCGATGAACCCAAATTGATTACCACGTCTGCTTCCTATCACGAGCCATCCAGATCGCTATTAAGTATACGAGAGCAGCGGACGAGCTCGCCTTAGGTTTATTTTTCCTCGGCGGAGCACCGGATATGGCCTAGTGAAGGCAAGCCACATTTGGGCACTGCTTTTACCACACGCGAACTGTGCCTGGACTACGGCGCCTGGAAATTGGAACGCGTCTCCTGCTCGTGCATTTAGCACTCTATAAGGCGGTATCATGAGGCGTAGTAAAAGTGAGTTCTGCACTTTAACAGCCCAACAGCTCCCTACACCCTCTCGAGTAGAATTATACTTCTCTCTCTACCCCCCCCCCAAACACAGACACAAACTCAGAATTTCTTACGCAAAGTACGCAAATCTGTAGGACACTCATCGCTACCAATACCAAGGACAACGCTGAAGAAGCATCGCTTACATGCTAACGAACTGGTAAGAATGCAGTTAGACACAGGCTAATACCGTCATATCCCAAGAGAAAGCCCGCTTAAAATCTATAGCGAATCGGACGGGAATAAGGGGCAAGCTTATTTTCGGTATGTCATAAAAAACAAATGTTGAAAACTGCTTGTTTTAGATTTTGTGACCCTCAAAACTTCTGATCGCAGAAAGGAGCGATGAACCAAAGACGACTGTCTTTCCCAGTCAGCAATGTTCGCTCTTTCCCGCCGTGGTTAAGTAACTCAGTTTTTGCCGAGGTCACCATTGGCCAGAGCCCTGCAATTACTAGTAGCAAGCTATATTTGAGTGCTTCATTAAAAAAAATATATAATGTCAAAATTAGGGGTGGGCTATCTTTCGGGGGCGGGACAACTCTCGGGATATTACGGTAGTTCTTTCTTTTGTGTGCGTGTGTGCGTGCGTGCGAGCAGGTCTGCGAGTTAATCCTATTCATGCCGTGATATGTAAACCCGCCGATGTTTGTCTTGTGTTGTAAGTGAAATGCACGTGCACCTTTCCGTTCGTACGGGTGAGACTCCGCCGTTTATCAAGGGTGTGCCTGCTTAAGGGCACGAATGAAGTCTAAAGATGAGTGACATTCAAGAAATATCATTCTCTTCTCATGTCCGGTATCGAGAACTGCAGAAGGCGGAGAGCCGAATTTCGTGCGTGTATGTGAAGTTGGCAATCGGCAAGACGCATACGCTGTTTTTACAAAAAAAAATGTTTATGCAGGTATTCCCCTTCGCAAAGCGGTGCATAAAAGACATCTTAGAGGCGTGATTAATTGAAACAAATGGTGACGCCTTCACAACACTCTAACCTAATGGTGTCCGAGTGAAACCAGGTCATCCGCCTGAAAATGACGTTCTACATTTTACTTCGACAACAAGAAAACTCGTAGGTGTATAAATTGGTAAACATGTCGCGCTAAACCTTCAGAAAAAAAAAAATTAGAAGCTTTATCTAGGTCGGCAGTCAGTTTAGAATGAACTCTATAAAAGAGAGTTCTATTTTTTTGTTCCTCTTTCTAAACCGTCGCCCCCAAAAACAAAAAAAGTAGAGGCTGCAAAGTCGGCGCGACATGCGAGCGCGCCTGACCAAACCAGGTGGCCTCGTTTTCGGTCCAAGAGCCGCAAAAAATACAAGTTAAGTTTACAGTGGCCAGTCGAACAGCACGGCGCTGCCTGTCCGAGCGAACGAAGCGAAAACACATACTCGAAAACACATGCACTACATACACGTACACCGACCCATACCCGTACTTCCACACACAAACATGCGCGAACGTCTGTACATACACAAAGACATGTGTGTTTGCACACACAAACACAAATACATACACACATAGTCATGCATGTACACACAGACACACATAGACACGCGTGCACACACATATGCGCGCAAATATAGATGCTTACACAAACGCACGTACATACGTGGAGACATACGTGCAAACACAAACGCGGATACATACATGCGTAGAGGCACACGTGCGCACAAAGACACGGGTATACGATACGTACAGACACGCATGCCATCAGAGACGGACACCCATATAGGCGCGTACATGTACAGACACAAAGATAACACGGAGCAGACGGAAATAAGCACATACACATGGACTAACAAACATCACCGATTTCTTTCGGTCCCCCAGAACGTGCGTACAAATCCCAGCCGCGGCGCATGCGCGGTTGAAAGCGGGAGAACGTCGAGGCATCTGCGGTGGACAGCACCAGCGCCAGATCTTCACGTACAGCAGCCTGCAGCGATACAATGCGGCCAAACAGACAGCTACCTCCGGTGAGCTGAATAACGGGAAAAGTCTTCGGTCGGGGCATACTGGGAAATCCCAAACACCGAACACGCTTCGTCTGCCCAATGGAAATCGAACAGAGCGCGCGCGGCTGCGGAGTCTCAACGGCGCAAAACCGCGGCCGGACCAATCGAACCCTCCCTGGCTAAACTCCGAAAGAATAAAAAAAATAGGAAACGAAAATCCGGAAGTATGCTTCGGCCGCCGGTAAATCGAGCGTGTCTCGTTCTTGCTTTTAGTTTTGCTTATTTATTTATAATATTGCGAGCAACGTTGTAGGTTCTTCTAAAAGAGGATTACGCTGTCAGATCATTAGAAAAATAAATAAAAGCGGCTAAAAGACGGAGCACCGACGTCTCTCCAAAACTGCATCATTTTTTTTTTTACATAAAATTTAAAAAAAGAAAAGTTTACGAGGTGTTTAAAACACGCAGTTCATTTGAGTGTAGGCTTGCTCTCGGGTTTTCGTATTTTTAAAATGTAAACACAGTAAAAAAATCCCGCTTATCACCCTAAAAAAAAAGGGTTATTTTTTGTACAAAATTCACCGGTTGAGAAGCAGCTGCTCAGCGCTGCGCTCTCTCTCTCTCTCTCTCTCTCTCTCTCTCTCTCTTTCTTTCTTTTCATCAGTCATGTGCACGTGCGATGGCGGCATAACGCTCAGAAAATTCACAAAATAATGAGACGTCTGAGGTGTGCCTTCGCTATCCAAAAAGAAATAGAATCCTTGAGATGGAAGCAGCGAAAATACGTTGATACAAGGAAAACATCAATGCTTTGCCGCCGAGAGCGGAACAACTGATGCGAGTACCGGAGTTTTTGAAGACACGTTCCTCTGCGCTTGTCCTCCGCCTTCGGGCCTAGCTTACTTTTTTCTCCCGTATCAAAGACACGACTCTCTTGGTAAATTAACTGGATGAAGCTTTGGCACAGTAGTACAGAGTGTGCAGAGTGCTCCGCCACAGGAATAACTAAACGGAGGGGTGGGGGGGGTTATTATTGTCTCATTATATATTTCGTCATAAACTACTCTAGAAAACGGAACGTTTCAAACTAAGCTAGCATGTGTATTACACCTATCGCATCCGCCACAGGAAACAGACTATGTTACGCTTTTTTTTAAGTATTAATTCTAAGCGTTGTTGTTTTCACTAATACCTACCTGGGGCCCTAAACTCGTTAAACGCAAAGTTGGAGACGAAAGTTCGCGCAGCGCGCCGATTGGACGTCGGCGGAAAAAGCGCGAAGTCATTGTCGTGATACGCCAATCGGTGCATCCATCAACTTCGGCCCCAAATTTTGTGTTTGACGACCTCAGAGGCCCTGTTATGAATGAAGGAATGCCGACCGCACCTGAATCTCCAGGATTTGCGCACACCACACCAGAGCACATTTGAAGACCGATTCGAAACGAAAGCACCCAATGAATTGCGATGAATAGGCAACTAATTACAATGGAATACAGCATAGCTTAAGTAGATACTTTTTAGCAAAATGCAACCTTCTCTTTAATGTGCATATGGAGAGTAGACCAAGAACACCGGTCGCATGGGTAATAAAGGGGGTTTCAAAGACAAAGAGCAGACAGGGGTGGTCGGTCTCCCCCGCAGACGAGGACTCTCCGGGTGAGTGAGTGGAAGTTCGGTTTCCAAATCGTTCCTCGGCACGCGAGAATTCCATCATCTGGTCAAGCGAGGAAGCTCCAGTCCACGACCCCACCAAATCTCGCCCCCGTCTGCGTCGATAACCCGCAAGGACAACAGACGCAGACGCGGTCGGAGCCGCTGGTACCGAATAAAGTCGCGGGATCCTGAGCAGCGTCGCAGGCTTTATCGAAAAAAAGTAACGAAATACCTCATTCGCTACTTGCAAATAAAAGGAACGCGTTAACGGTACTGTTATAAAGTAACAGAAGTTACTTTATCGTTACATTTTTAATGATGAATTAACACGTGTTACTCTTCTGGCGTTACAAGCATGCATAAGAGCCATATTTCAAGAAACATTATATCCATCCAGAAATAGAACCTAATCACTCCATCTTTTTTACGGGTCCACCTAAACACTCACGAGAAAAAAAGCAAAGAAAAAGGCAGAAGTTAAAATTCCTGAGTAAATAGCACCACGTTTGGTCGCCATTTTCGTTCTTTGAATGAACAGTTTCTCCTCGACCTCTCCATTTTCCGGTAGCCTATCGAAATGCGCTGGTGACGGCTAGCTTTACAGAGACGTTTCTCGTATATCAAGATTTTGTTAACCACGGACGGGCGAAGCAAGCGTACATTTTCGTACTGACGCCCGATCAGGTGTCGCTGCTTGGGGGCATCGAAAAATAATTTTCCCGTCTTGAAATATATAACAAGAAAAATGCGGACCGCAAGTTCGTCTGCTTCCTTGCACAGGGGTTTCTATGACGTCAGAACGTCAAGCTATTATTGGCTGATTGAAAAAAAAATAGTGCATAGACCTCAAGGCATTCAGCATTGAGGTCTACCAACTATCCTTCCAATCAAAGCCACTCAAAACAGGGCGTCGTTCTGACGTCATCGACCTCTGCGCAAGAAGCACAAGAAGCAGACGACTTGCCCTCCGCATATCATTGCAAAAGATCAGTGAAAATAAGCACGATTGATAAGTTTACTGCGTATACAGTGCCAAAAACGCTTACATTGGCGAGAAACTCTTTGAGTAAGTAGACGCTCCATGGCGATTTCGGCGCGACTGGTTTAGAACAACCCTTTTGAAGCTTCGAAGATTTGAAAGGACCAAAATGGCGATTGCTATGGCGACAAAGACCGATCAGCCTTGCGAGGTTTTTGCCCGTCTGTATCTTAGTATCATTTTTGTGTCCCGCTAACAGCTAGGGAAGGCAATGGCGCTACTTTCTCAGGTAGTGACTTTAGCACCGAAGACCCGCGGTGCGACGCGCGCTGGTGCAGATGCGCGCCTGTGCCACCGTGTGTGTCGAACCGACGAAGAGGACAACGAAAAGCCGCGGACATACTACTATTACTTCATACAAAAGACAGTATACATACACTGTCCGAACTTTGTTTCTTCCCTCTATGGCGGCCATGTCACATTGGTCATACATATAAACTGCTTGCGGACATGTCGAAGGACACATGATGAAGCAAACATGCTTTGAACATTCTTGAGACGTATCCGCAGATAATTTTGTCACTATGTTTGAGGGAACACCGTGGCCTTGTTTGATGACCAAGCAGATGCGACTGCGGATGAACGATGCCTCAATAATGGTACCTCCGAAGTTTGACCGACTCGAATACAATGTACTACGGTATGAAGCGAAGCTACTCCCAGTTGTGCATTTACTGGGAACACAGAGAATTATCCACGTGACAAAGAAAGTGCGAAATAGACTCGGGAAACTTGAAGAAACACGCAGGGCAAGCGCTAATCCTGTCCTGCGTGCTCCTCCGACTTTGTCCCGTCTATTTTGCTGTTTTTTTTCTCATGTTTATGAAACATTAAGTAGTCCAGGAATCCATAAGTTTAGGCAGAGAATGTTTCTGGCGTGCCAAATCACAGTCACGGAATACGCGGGTTCAGGTTTGCGTTGGAAGCAGCTTCTAAAGCTAAGAGTTGGTGCCTCTGCAGCGTTGGCTGCGTTCTATACCGTTAATGGCTGTGTATGTTTGGTCTTCGCCCAGCTGCGATGCGAGTAATGAAGAATAGTCGCATGGCGTCTAGAAAACATTGAATAGTCTGAGGCACATATCCACACAATTAAATCTGTTATTTGGTGTCAATACAGATCGTGCACTGAACGAAAAAAAAAAAAAAAAACTTTGTCTTTGTTTTTGCGCTATTCTTTTCTTAATGTTTTTATACCAACTAGCCCAACCTTCAACCTTAATCAACGTGCAATGAAGTTTCGATTGGACAAGAAGCGTTATTTCTGCGGAGCTCACGCAACACTGAGATGTGTACCCTCGGTTTCGCTTCTTGTTAATAAGCGAGACAAAAGGCTGAATTAGGTGTCTGTCAAAACAAAACTCGAAAACTTAGACGCAATTTCAAGCACGCAAATATCGTTGCACACTACGTCCTACGTTTCAAAAAAAAATAATAATACTACGATCGAAAAAAAAGATTTTTTTTTCCCCGGGATTTGCAGGTATATTTTTGTTGGAAAGCGTGAAGCAATATCTCTGCGGTAAATTCCCCGGTGAGAATCGTTTCAAGAAACTATTTTGACAACAATTTTCGCACAATGCGGTTTCTGTCCAATTTTCCTATTTTCCCTTCTTTTTCTTTTTTTACGTAATAGATTTCAGCTCTAAAAAAAAAATAATCTGTATTCGTCTGGCGTTTCACCACTTAGACAACTTCCCCTTATCCAGTCTGATCTCTCTTCTTTCTTCGTTTGCCCTAAAAGGAGAGAAAAATGCAAAAAAACGCAGACCAGACCAGACGTCTTGTACCAAATCCCCACGAGCCGAAAAGCACCTTCGCGATAAGCACCGCGTTCGACTGTTTTCCACCAGAACATCCAGGCTCCATCGATCAAAGGATCGGCGGCAGAGCAGCCCGCCAAGTAGTCCCCCAAGATAAAAATCCGTCTCCCCGGTCGCTTGATCGGCGCAGCCGCAGCGAACTGCCGACAACACGCCGCATTTTCCCCCGGTACGATGGCGATGCGACGCAGCGCATGCAGTGCGAGCACTGCCAGTGTTGCTGGGCGTGCGACGCCGAGCAGACTTTCGCATAAAAACCTTAGTTTCCTTCCTTCTTTGTCTTCCGACGTATACCTGACGCCCATATTCAAACGACAAACTGGGCCGAGTCGGCGATAAAGAGTGCGTGCGATTATTTTTTTTGTCGGTTTCAGCGTCTGGCGGTAACGCGTCTGCGTGAAGCGGGGTAACGGTAGCGTATATCAGATATTCGGGACGATTTTGCGTTTTGATCTCACGTGGTGCAAACGTCCCCGTTACATCTTGACGAAGAGGATGGCGAAAAGAAGAGGGTCAGTGGAAACGTGTAACTGGTTTCCGTTCCAGCTGATGTATATTGAACCGGTTCTTATGGAGAACTAAAAGAGAGAAAAAGATTGAGAGAGAGAAAAAAAGAGCAGATGCAAGAAGAGCCCCAATTTTATTTGCGGCGAGAAGTGTTCTATGCCGATACCTCTCTTTTGCAAGATTTATTAGCAGTGTGACCGCAGCTTACAACAAAAATTTTGGGAATTCTTTGTTTCTGATGATCTTTTTTTTCCACTCATTTTGTTTTTATTTGTTTATTCATTCATTTGTTGTTTCTTCGAATGTATTTGTTTTACTTTATGTCTGTCAACATTATGAATTATATTTGCAAAGTCTGTCATATAGGATGATTGTTGCTCTCTCTCGAGAACACTTGTCAACATATAGTGCAAATATAGCATCTGTTCTTCTGTCACAAAAAAAAACGAAAAAAAACGTTGCGTTTTTTATTGCGTAGTAGCTTCTTACGTTATGTCATTGTTTAAGTACGCCGTTAAATTCACCTTCTTACATTTGTTGCTGTGCCTGTATAAACTAAATGACACGGGGATCAAAGGCCTCTTAGAATACGGGGATGCGTTATTGGTACTCTGTGAAGCGGAGATAGGAGATCAGAAACAAGGGACATAGAAAAGACAATGGGACGCATTTTTATGCTCGCTTCAAGAAACACAAAGCATCGCAAGATTGCTGTTTTCTTTTTTTTTTTTGTTACTTTTAGAACCCAATTTTTGCGGTCGATTCGGGCTATCTGTCTTCCAGCCATCAGATTCACACATTTTCTAAACCAGTGACCGGAACAGAAACGCTTCTCGGACCGCGAAAACGATTTACTTCGAAACCAATACCTTGGGAGAATGAGAAAGAAAAAAATAGTCGGAAAAACAAGATAATTTCAAATGAAACACATAAAAATGCAAGAAACCAAACATCCAGGTGAAGCGTGGAGACAGACGAACACAATTTCACAAAATACGACTCTCACCTCCTTCCGCAACACAATAACGGCCTTCACCTCTATCAGTTCACTCTTCAAACGCACACTCAGCGCACGTGCGAGAGCATATGATAGCGTACGATGGCTAGTTTGCTCGCCACCACCCACCTACGCCGCTGCAGAGGTCACGCGAGTAGAGTGCCTTCATACAAGCGCGCGCTTTTGCTTGAGTGGTGACATCTCAGCCATTTTTCTTCCGAATCGTTTTTTTTATGCATTTTGAAGTGCGCGCAATCCGGTGTCTATCAGCTCGAGCGCGTAGCTTTGGGTAATGCATAGACGTCATTTTAGCGCCCAGGTCACGCACCGAGTGCGCGAGAGCGTCACGCGCTGGTACATTCAGTGCAACAATGGATGTCTTCACCCTGAGACAGACAGACATGTAGGCACCCTACACGCGAGGGCAGACGCAAATGTTATCGCACTCACGAACTTCAGAACGCGAGAGCAACATGCTGTATGCTCGCAACCAGAGCCGTGTATAAGGAGAGTTTGGCCATAGATTGGTTTGAAAAGGCGAGCATCTCGGGGCCAACCACAGGCCTCGAAACAGCCCCTAGCGGTGGTCGTGTGCTCTAAATATGTGACACGACTAATTTAAGTCGTTTTAGCGTCGCTCGAGTAAGAAGGTATAACTCTTGGTGACTGAAAACTTGGCGCATGTTAGGGTTTCGTCACGTCCATATTCAACGGTAGAATAAACGAACGTGCGGTCCAAACCAGGGCCGACTTGCTAGAAACAGCGTCTCAGCTGAGACTGGGGAAGGAAAGCACTGCCAAAGCCAGCGCACGAGCCGTGCGGGACCGTCTCAACCCGAGCCGAGCAAACCGCGTCTCAAGACGCTCGCGCGCCCCACCCTTTGCACTGTTTTAATAATAATAATAATATCTTTATTTGGCTCTGGAGAGCGGCGGCACCGCGGAAAGGCAACAGCCCGTACCATGGAGGCCCGCGGTGCCGCGTCTAAGAAACATGATAATGCGATGAGTATATACATGCAAGATGACGACGAGATGGATTGTTGCTATTGCGGAGGATGTCAGTCCAATTTGAAGATGTCCACATTTCGTTGAGGCGGGTCAACAGCGCGCCAAGGGGATCTGCAGCCTGCCGTTCGATCGGTGCACGGTTGCACAAAGGAGCCCCAGGAGCATGATGGTGCTGTCGCTCACTGGGGTCGAAGCATCAGGCTCCAAGGGGGTAGCACCAGTCAAAGCAGAAAGCTGCCGCCTCCGAGGTACCGAGACCCAGGGCTTAGATTGAGGCACCGCCGACGCCCGGTGTGGCATCCTCTAAACGTCGTCGTCGTCGCCGTGCTGCCAGTGCTGCTGCGAGATTGAACGCTTCTATTTCACGCTTTAAATGTCGTTTTCAATATTGTGACGTCGCGGTTTGCTGATTGGTCGACGCGTTGTCACATATTTAGTTTGCGCTCTAACCGCGGGGGAATATTCGGCGAATATTCGGCCAAACTCTCACAATATACGGCTCTCTGCTCGCAACCAGAGCCGTCGGCTCTGCTCGCAACTAACTGGCAGCGCCATCTGCCGCCATGCCGGGGATTTGGTCAGGAAAGTCAAGCCTGTGTTCTACCGGGGACAGGACCACCACTTTTCGGATTGCCGTCATGGAGTCATGTTGGCGCATACATAACACAACAGGGGGCGTGGAAGTTCCGCGGTGGAAGTGGCGGGTCAGCTGGACGGGAGGCTTCTCGTCACCGGTGAATCGTAAAGTATTAGTTCCGGGGTTGCAAACCACGCCTTAGCTCGGCTTTCGACGATCAATACTCGCACCAGAGAAAACCGCAAAAGTCATCCATACCACGCCCAAATGCGAACAAAGAGGAGCCGGTGTGAAACAGGTTGGGGAGGAATAAACTAAGTTTCAAGTATCGTCTTCTTTCCGCTATTGATGAGAACGGCGATAAAGAGCGGGAGTCCCAGTTCAACTTCAAGAACTGATGAGTTATGGCGCACTTAGGTTATCTTTATCCATTCGCCCGCTTAAAGTGATCGTAGATAAAGAGCTGGCAATAATGTTTGACGGACATAACCACACAGGCACACCCACATGCGCGCGTGCAAGCTGCGACGCGTTTACGAACCCTCCAAGGCGTCCCTGTGTGCATGCTTCGCCCCGATGCACTCGGAACACCAATGGCGCCCTCTTTTGGTTACCATCCGTGACGTCACGACTGGGACTTGCCTCGCCGCGACGTCCCGAATTGTTACCCTGGCTACTTACCATCAGTTGGGAAGACAAGTTCAATGGTGCGTTTAAAAAGCACACTGAAAGCTAGGAGCCATCGCATTCCGAAACTAACCCCGTCGAAGATGAGTCTGACAATGCACTTGCACCCGTGATTTGGCCAATCGTTGAAAGCTGATCGCAGCGACGCTTTTGGTATCCCGCATGTCGCTAATAGCTCATCCAATGACAGTGAAAGCGCATCAGAATTGAAGCATGGTACCGATCCCGTTGCGTGCACAGACTAAAGAAAGTTGTTGTTGTTGAAAAACTTTATTGAGTTGAAAGATTTAGGAAAGGGAAGGGGAGAGAGGGAAGAAAAAGTACGATGATCGGCGTTCCGAGTGCGGCCTTCACCCGGTGACTTTTCAATTTGAGGAGTGTTTTCCTTCGTTCCTCACTCGTAAACTCCGTCCTCGGCAACAATAGGACAACACGTAGAACAGCGTGTCCTTCATCGGACTCACCAAAGATGAGCAGCGGCGATTGTCCTTCAGTCTACGAAAACTTCCAGAATACGAATATCTCGTCTATGAAGACCCAATAAGGCCGCAAACCCGAACTTCAAAGCTTGAAGTGACAGCGTGAGTTCCCGATATAAAATATCGTACCGTATCAAAAGAGGATCCGCTATCCTCTCCCATTTCGCCCCAGTCGCATTGCCCATACATCATACAATAGACAAGGTGTTGGCTGCAGATACGACGACAGAATCATCTGTGGACGAAGCATGTTCCAAGCACGTTCGCTTCATGCATGCTACAAATATGTCTCCAGGCTGTTTTCTGTACGATGTATTAGCACATTGCAGACGCGGCTTTAGAGAGTACACGGAAAAACTGGCTTCACTTTTCTCCGCGGGCGTAGCTGGAAACGAAAGCTGCCGCGCAAACAAAACTGAACACAGAAAGAGAGAAAACACGGAAGGAGGGAGAAAAGGGGAGAGGGGGCGGTTACCGCCGAAAGTCGGTTGCATGTCTGCCGTCGTGGAACGCCATCACGGGCAATTAGGCCCGGCGGTAGCGGCCCTACCGGTCCGAGATTATCGCCGCGGAAGAGCAAGCGGGAGTGGGCCTCGGTTCATTGGGCCCTTTGATGAACGCGAGATTAACTTTACTCGGGAGGAGAAGGAGGAAAGAGAGAAAATATTAGGGAGAAACGAGACACAAAATGTCGGAAGATTTTGGGGAGTGCTGCTCGAAGCCCATCGCGCCGATAATGTTCACTCGACTTACTTCCTTCTTCCGCTTTAATGGGGATGAGGGATGCCGTCCCCGAAGCTCTTTAACATCCGCGTTGTGTGTCTTCTTCTTGAATGAAAAAAAAAAAGAACCTAAATTGAATCCCTGGATGCTCGTGTGGTGCTTATCTCGTGATAGGATGTCGGTGATTTGATCCGTTCAACAGAAGAAAAAAAAAGAGGAGAAAGAGGTAACTTTCGTTGTTGTTGTTGTTGTTTTTTATCAGAAGTTAACTCGCGAAGAAATGCATCCGAGAGAGCAGACCCGAAGAAAGCTCTAATGAGACGGTTTAATGGAAAGCGCGTTAACAAAGTCAAGCCATTAAATAGAAGCTCATGAGAGCCATCGAATGAGCACGACAAATGAGCACGAAATTGAAAAAAAAAAAGCTTATGGAAACCCCCGGCGTTAAATTAAATAAGAAGGAATTGAATGCCGTATTAATTATCTCGGCTCGTCTGAGCGCGAAACGCTAAATTCACGGAGAAAACCCGTGAATGGCCTCCGCTTGTACCCAAACAAAACCGAACGAGTGCCAAACAATACGATGAGAAACTAAAAGGCGGAGATGAGCGAGGGTGGGGATGTCACAGCGCCAAGTTCTGATTGGAAGGATTAGTATATGTAGGCGCAGAGGCACCTAGCCTTTATATCTAACAACTAATTGTTCCAGCTAGAGCTCAGACGTCACTGCACGATCTCATCTCTTCCTCTCCCTCAGTTTCGCACCGATTATATTTCACACTCTAAGAACAACGCCAACTACAGTATACAACATGCAAGCACTTCTAGTAACTGATCATGTTGCTTCAAACTCTGCTATTACCATTACATTGCACGCGTGCCAGTCTCCACATAGCCTTTCGACACACAAATAGACCATTTCAAGAAAACCCCTTTAGGGTACATGAGTGGAGGTTATGTTTTGCGGCCCGTTTCCAACGTGTAAATAGTACTGGACCTGACGCGAGCCCGAGGACATCCGGGCTGCGGACGCTGCGATCCGAATAACATCGAACAACGGCGATGAGGCCGTTCTTCTCCAGTGCTCGCTAAAACCACAACGTACTCAGACGGAAGGGGCGCTACGAACTAAGACAGTTCGCTCAGCTGCTCGGTGTGTCGGTGAAAACACAAAAGCGACAGTCGCGCCAGCTTCGGCGCAGTCGTGGCAAGCAGACGTTAGCTCGATGATATCCCAAATTTCAGCACACAAAGGTAAAGAAGGGGACAGTTACCGCTGCCTATTTGACTTTGTTTGCGTTGAACAAACATACGCGCAAAATCGTCGTCGCGAAGAGCCGCGTTTTATCTTTATTTTGTATCCGCTTACTGGAATGCTTCATGCTTAAATCAGCACTGTCCAAACAAGGATTTATGTAAAGGAGTCATGCAACCGACGACAACGGCGCCGCTTTTATTTCTTCCACGCGCACTGCATGCAGGCTCGGCCTTTCGTGGGAATTCCGGGTTTTCACAAATCTCCCCCTTTCTAGCTCGCTCTACGTGCCATCCTTGCGCCGCTAAAATATGGCGGCGTCGGATGCATGGAATAACGGCTACTGGACGGCGCGCCTTTCCATCTGCTCCTGTTGTGGCTTGTGCGCACCTTTCCTTAAGCCGTGATCAGACTACTAATACATCGTATTAAAGCGCGTTTCTTTCTTGTATAAAGATCCTGTCGTAACGGCGATAAAAAAAGAAAAAAAAACTATCTGCGGCCATGTTTGAAGAATACATATGTGCGAAGCAGACATTATTCATAAGTGTTTGCGGTGTGTCCGCAGATAATAGACCATTCTCAGAAGTGCGCGCCACCTATAGGAGCTGCTGCGAGAATTGTCCGAGTGCGCCACTCGGACCCCGTATTGGACACGAGAGCCGCGTCAGCGTTCGGCAAGGACTCGGATGCAATCGCACGCGTCGTGCCCGAGAAATGGCGACCGCCAATGTTGCTCGATGGGGTTTTGAAGAGTGCGTATTCTGTCATCGTGTCTGCAGCGTAGACACCCTGCCTTTTCCCTAACGCAGGGACATTGCGACGGCAGCTTCTTGTGTTCGTTCAGCGGTTTTCACAGATTTACCAACTGGCCCAATTCTCGACTTTGTTGCACTTGCGTCTACTCAAACCTCGAAGAATGCAAAACTAACACGCTCTCCTGTCGTTGTTTTTTTTTTCTCCTCCGAACTAAGAATTTTTTCGAGCTCTCTCTTTCTTCGCGCCTCAGCCATATAGTTCACGAACTCCTTTGGCCCGTAATCTCGCACGCACGACCGAGCGAGTGGTGCCGGCGGCGGCGACCTGTCGACACTTCCAGACGGAGCATTCACCCGTCTCTCCACCGCCTTCAGCCCGCTTCCCGCACGCTTGCGGGCCAAGTGGCGCCCGGCTCCACGCAACACTCGGACCCGCGAGAGAAGTGCAGTTTACATTCCTCGCCCGCGAGTAGGAAGGGGGCGATCTAGAAGCGCGAGTACGGACGGCCCTCGACATCTTAGCTATGGTCCAAAAACAGTGACGTAGATCCTTGCCTTCGCCTGCTTTGTAAGCATGGTCTATTTTCAAGACCCGTGAGAAACGGTGGGAAAACAGAATCAAGCGTTTACGCCATTCACTGTGACGCCGCACCTTAGAGAGTCCTATACGACAAATATTTCAAAAAGCCACCGGGTTTACTTTTCCGCGAGCGAAAAGAAGGAATACCTCGTTGACAGCTTACAGATGAAATGAGTGACGGAAAATTCGACGAACGCGGGTGAGGGGGAGCGTGGGATGGGAAAGGAGGGGGGGGGAGGAAGGGGAGACGGAGGGGGGAATGACAGACAATGAAAGTGTCAGACCTGTGGACGCGTCGAAGCGTGCACGGTCGTGGCATGTACGACGATGAGGTCAGTTGCCAAGTTATCCGAGCGAAGCTGTCGAACGAAATGACAAACGAAAGGAACATAGAGCCCCGCGATTGCGAGACGGGGGCTGAAAGTTGCACTGGGGACGTGGAAACAAAGTGACAGACGAGGAAGGAGGAGAAAGGCCCGCGCGAGGCGTCATCACACCGTTCCGGTGGTCATTCGTTTACCTGCTCTTGTCGAGAACAACAAAGTTTGTGGTGCGAAATGTCCGTCATAGAAGATTCACTCTCAACGGCAAGGACATTACAATGGCCGTTTATGTGACGTCAATGCAAGCCACGTATGTCTCACCGGCGCGACGTACCGCCTCCGGAAGGAGAAAAAAAAGAAAACAAGGAGAAGACAACCAAACAACTGACAAAGGACGACCAAACATTAAAGAATGACTGACGAGAAGGGGGAGAAAGAAAGGAGCTGAAAAATGCGCAACAAAGGGCAGACAGATGAAAGACCGCCCAGTCCGAATGCCGCACAAAGACGGTACTGTCCCGAGACAATCGAAACCAAATCGTGCGTTTCCTGAGCTTGCGGTGAGGGAAGGAACTGCCCGTCTACATTCATAAAGAAGAAAAATGTCCCAAAAAACGTTTCCCGAAATAGAAAAGAAAAACTTAAAACAAAATGCTTCAAGCACGAACCGCCAACAAGAGCTCTTCTAAAACTCGTCCTTTCCTTCGCTGCGCGCAATTTGTCTCGGAGATCTGTTACCTCCGTCCGCTCGCTTTCGGGCACCGCCATTTCTCTTCTGCGCTGCCTCGAACCCCGAAGGCAATAAATAAAAATACGCCCATCTGGAAATATACTTCCGACGAAATCAAAATCAAACCGCGCAAAAATCGCCATTCCAGCGGGGGAAAAAAAGAAGAAAAAAAGCAGCGAATGAAGTACAATACAGTGCACTCTGGTTATAGGAGCCCCGGTGCCCGTGGGTAAAGAGTGTTACTAACTGTGCCGTGCGACTAAATCCGGAGTTTCGTTGCACCTGGGCACACGTCAACTTGACAGATCACCAGCGTGTTTGTCCTACCCTGTGTGAACCATCGTTCATGTTTATACATTTTCGAATATACTACCTACCTCAGACAGGTGCACTGCATTCCATTAAAAATACTGATTTATGCATAAAAAATAGTATCACGTTATCTGCAGGTTACAAAACAACAGTTTCTGATTTCTGAAATGGTTAATGTTCAAAACCCAAACAAAAAGTTTAGCTTTTGTTTACATTTTTTTGCTTACCAAAATTTAAGACAAGATGCGTGCTATTTTTCAGGGCATATTTTACATTACCTTCCGAAATCGGCACTTCCCGTACTTTTCTTTTTATTGTGGTTGCTTATTTTCTTGGGGCAATTTGTGGAAAACCGTTTTTGGAATTGCTATATTTGGCAACCGATAAAATCCGATGGGAAGAGCCTGATTTATTCAAGCATCCAGCCCGCGGCCCATTGCACCATCCTCTCATTAAACTAATCCGGAAAACAAGTTGGGCGGCGTACTTGTGACATATAAAGATGGCAGCACGGAGCTGCTGTACATCGTAGAACGCGCGACCCTTTGCCAACAACGAGCCCAAGGAAACCGATAATAAGGTTCGGCAAGGTTCGAAAACATTTTGCTCCTGTTGCCCCATTCCAGTGAATCTGTTGACTGCTAAGAGGCGACTCCGCGTGGACTGTGGCTATAAGAGACGCGATTATTACGCAGACGCCGCACGTACACAAGGCGTCCAGCCAAGGCGGAAAGTGAGCGGAAAAAGCAGAGAGCGGAGGCGTGCGCTCGTGTGTACCTCTCGGGGTCGCAGGTGCGGTGCTTTCAGAAAGAATGAGTTATCAGCGCACTTCCCGTCGAAAATATTTGGGATGCCCCGGCAACAAACGGCCGCTGTATGTCGGCGGATCCCGCCGTCAGGGGGCGCACCGGAAGCGGAAGTCATCGGGACCGAATCGGCCGCCATCCAGCCCAAGACAAATGGAGCGACGTTTCCGCTCACGACGCCATCCTGCGGCGGGGCAGCCGGGCGCTGCCGTGAGCGAACGCGTCTCTATCGGGTCCGCGCAGGAACCGCAAATTGTGAGGAGAGGAAGGGGTGATATATAGTACGGTACACCGTACGATGGACCGGAGTGGACGGCACGAGCCATCCCGGACAATTCAGCGCCGTGAACGTGGCACGTGACTAGGCTCCACACCCGTCGCTGCGCTCCTCCCGAAGGCCACGTGGTACTCCTACAGCAATAGACTGGCTTCGATGGCTCGTAGGTAGTGTCCAGCGAGGTCCATCGTAAGGTGACACAGACCGAGGTCAGGTTACCATATATTGTCTCAACCTGCGATGGACTACAGTCAAAGGTACGGACCAGCTTGCCCAATCACGACCCACTTGGGAACCACGTGGTATACTGCTCTGACGGGCCTGTGTAGTGTAGGTGTGGTAAATGTGTGTGTGTAGGCCACGGGTGTACCGAGACGTAGTCTCTAGCTGGATCGGGATTGGACCGGGCGACCGGTAGCTTTGACTGTAGTCAATCGTGTCTTCGTTAAGTGTGAGACACTGGATAAGCCACGCTTCCGCCATTTTGGTTGCCGATAGTCGTCGTTGCCAGTTAGCTGGAGTGTTATCTGCAGTTTCAGGAAGCGCTTTTCCGCCTTCCAGTAATCTTCGAACAGTACGCGACAGTGAGCAAAGAAAGCGACGTATCGCCCGAGCTTCCTGACACCCTATCTAAAGTTCGGGAAGTTGCATTTCCGACTTATCGCCGATTGCGCTTGCTCTGCACCGGGCAATAAAATGACGGCGTCCAGAAGGGAACCGAGTGCCGAGAAAGAGACGTCGCTGTCGCCGATTCTTACGTAGAATTCATTACGATATTGTGGTCACGGGACGCATTGATGCAAGTTTTCAAACACGCGGGAAAAAAGGTTAAAAAAACAATCTTGGCATTAAATGATGCCCTGCACAGGCCCAAACAAACAAAAAAGAAAAAAATAGATCTAAAGGCGGATTTGTGTATATTCTTTATCTGTTCTTTCCGATCCAGTCAGCACATTGCGACGAACGTCAAGCATGGCCCGTCGAAAAGCGAAAACTTCCTGTATATTCATCTATTTACAAAGATATATCGAAAATACAAAAAGTCAACCGGTTCACCCGAAGCCTCTCCTTTAAGTCCAAATCCAAAAAGACCTCCTCCGTAGCCCGGACATGAACTATTGAAAGCACATGCACCGATCTGCTCGCTCTCGGTCAGGTGTCGACCAATTGTTTTAAACCTTTCCTAAGGCACGTGACCCTGAAAGACCAATGGTTGATCGGCGGTGGAAACCGACATTCGCCAACCCCGCCACGCGACTTCGGCTGACAGGACCGAGTATACTCGTAGAGTCCATTGGACAGCCGGGCCTCGCCAGCGCGACGCCTCGGCCAAAAAGCCGATAGGCCTCGAGGATTGCGCAGAAACGCAACCGTCCCCGTAAGCAAAAGCAAACACACAATTCGGCAAAACCCCCGCGGGGGCGGAAGGCCCCGCCGAGCCTGCAGGAAACACACGGTCGCGGTGCACCCCTGTCCCAGGCTGGCCAGGCAGGGAGGCCACGAAAGGCCTCCCTGGCTGGTCAGCGGTTCCTTCAGATAGGATGATCGACACTGAAATAAACACATTACATCCGAGCACAATTTATCATGAGCCGTTAGGGAATACCAAAATTGTCCCCAACTTGAAGCCGGGGTCACACTATTCACACAAAAGACAGTCTGCAAACTCGAGTCACCGCAATATCCGTGGTTCGAATGCCGCGTGCCAAGTTTCCTCCTTGAACTCATTGCCATGCGGCATTCGAAGCATGGATCGCGCGGTGACTCGCGCTCGAATCTGCATACAGACTGTATTTTGTATTATGTATATAAGCGGTGTCAACCCGGCTTAACAGGAGGTAAAAAGTTTTCTTGGCAGTGCAAAGTATTAGTGCTCTGGTTTCTAACATGTCATCGAACGAATGTATTATTAAAAACAGAGGTAGCGCCACGCAGTATCACCATCGTTTACGTTTCTAACGCGCTTCCCACTTTTGCAAACTTGCTACGTCATCGTTATGCTGCATCGACTTCAACCTCGTTAATCAAAACTACAGTGTCATGCTGTTGCTCGCTGTGAGCGTGTCGGTTGCGGAGCAGCGGAGGTGGATACGACGTCCGTTCCGCTTAGACCCACTGTATACATAGGAGCTTTAGCTGCCATATATACAGCTGCCACGCGAAAATACCTAGATGCACAACGTCAAAAGCGACATAGTGATATCTTTTTGGGGCCTGGAGGTTACCATAGTAACCGAGCTGCTAGCGGCGACTGTCGGCCTCACTATTAGCAAAAGTTGTTGGGCTAGTTGGTTCATGTTACTGAGTAAACTTGTATGAGCACATATAGCGGACGAACACGAAGGAGTGGACATTGACAAGCGCATGTCCTTGTCCAGTCCTTCGTGTTCGCCCTTTGTGTTTGCGCAAACAAGTTTAGTCACTCCTTATTAGTATTCACAAATTTTATCTCTACATTCGTTCATTGAACCACGGTAAAAGTCGATAGAAGCGAGTAAAAGCCAGGTACAAGTAAGTGTGGCGGCACGGACGTATCTGAAGTTTTGAGCGCCTAACTCACTGAATGTTCAAGGCGCAAATAGATGCGCACTGACACTTTGCATTTCGCGCGACTCGAGAAGCGGAAGAAGCAAACGCGGGCAGCGCTCGTAAATATTCGAACGCTACTTCGGCAATTTTCGGTCTTGGTCGGCTCTCGGTTCCTACTCGCGACTCCTGCAAAACGGACGGCATGCCTAGTGAGAAAAGACTGAACTCAACGAAAGAGTTCCTTTCGCGATTTCTGCTCGCTCCTTGTTGCTTCTGTGAAGACATGTCGGCGGCTGGCGCGATGGAACAGTTGTTCCGGTGACTCTGGTGTTATTGTCGTATACGCGTGTTTCCCAGGTCCCTCTGAACGCAACCTACACTATCGCGTGAACCAGACATGGTGCGTTTATCAACGTTCATCAGCACCGCAGTCCTTCATTTGCTTCCCAGAAGGTCAAGCCTCCGGAAGCTTGCTTACGCCAACCCATCGCTGCAGGCTTCAAACGCAGTGAATAAAAATCGGGGCGAATTATTGTGAGTACAATGGTTGCCGACTGAAACCGGAGCATTGTGCGTTGAGCTGGCAACGGAACAACGAGTCTAAGACCGCCATGTTTACCCGATAGTGTCGACCCCAGCACAGCCGGTTGTTATGATGCCGCGCCAGACCAATCTCGGTCAGAGGCAGAGCGGGGAAAAGCGTATACCGCTACTCCGGCACCAGCTTCCACATGCATTGGCTCTAGTTCCGCTGCACCTCGTTCTGCAGCCTGACAATCGGCAGGAACTGTGTCGGTCACATACTGGGACAGCGTGAGGAAAGGAACGGTTTCGCCCATTGACCATTTTTGCCAGCACTCCATGCGACGAGAAACTGAGGCCTGGTTCACACTTTCACAACTAATCCGCTGCCGCCGAAGCGGAATCGGCCGCGGCAATGCACAGTGGACGTTACGCCCGGCGGCCGAATTCTTGCAGATTCGCCCGCCGATTCGCAAGTGTGAACCAGGCCTGAGGGAGAGGAGGAGACGAGAGAGCGCAGGGACGTCAGACGCCGAGCTCTGGTTGGAATGATTAGTGGGGAGACGTAAAGCTAGCTGCCTTTGTCTCTACCATAGCCTCCTTTATACTCACAAAAAACCTGGCACTTCGACGACGGAGCCATAGAGTGCCCGGTTGCCGATTTGGAGCGCGAGGGTCTGGTAGCACAGAGCATCGAAGAGCCATTTCTCGGGGAACCTGGACGTCAGCGCACAGCTTTCGCAGCGACGAGGAACCCAAAACACGCTTGTTCGCTCGGGAGAAGTGTGTTTCGGCGTCTCGCTGCAGCGGGGCGCCAGTCACGTGGCTCTCCTCTCCCCCATTCGTTGTCTGCCACTCCACCTTTTCCATTTCGGCGGCCGCTTCTCGTGGCGATCTGCCAGGCTTTGCCAGTCTGTAGGAGGCTATGTCACTACTCACACTTCAAACGCGTTCGACTGCCAAACGCCGGCGTCCAGCGTTCCGCGTTCGCTCTCGAACGCGCTTCGGAAAGTGAGTGGAGGCACAGGCAGCTAGCTTTACGTCTACCCACTAATCATTCCAGCTAGAACTGGGCAATTTTGACATCCCCACGCGTTCTCATCTCCCGACGCATAACTAACCGCCACTGTATACCGACGAACGATTGCATGAAGCACCCAAGTTCCTATTATATAATGACACATAATTCCAGGACACTAAGATACGCCAAGCGGAAACAGAATGCTCGGCGTCCAAACTGCGACGCCCGCGATGCCGTCAGTGAACGAACGAGCGTACCGCTACGATTTTTCCCGCGTGGGCCGATGTACCGTTTCAACCAAGCAGGCGTAACGTTTAGCCCTCCCTCCTACGCTCAATAAAAAAATATAACGTCAGCGTAAAACTCCCGAATTACTGTCCGAGCACATCGACGAGAGCGCAGCCATAAACGGACTGCGACCCCGTGTGAACGGGCGGGAGAGCTGCCGAACGGCGCATTAGCGACAGGCGCTTGCATTCCCACTTACTCGATATAATAACCCAATGACGCGTCCACAGCGAAACGGCCATTAGACGACGGTGCGCTCTGGCGGGCAGCCGGCCATGCCTGAGCTTTTATTACGTCGATTAATAGTTTAATAACATCAGAAAATAAAGGGTCGCACGTCCTTCGGCTATACGAGGCAACGTAATAAACTCCGCCGTTGGCGCGGTCCCCATAGAGACTCTAATGTCACCATAAAGTCACCGACAACCTGAGAAACGCCGAACGTTGAAAGTATACCCAGCATCTCATTATCGCTCTTCAGCCAATCAGATTGTGGCGTCGGAAGATAAGAACGCCCAAGAGCCAATCACGAAGCAAGGGACATATTAGGCCACACCCTTTGTTTCTTCAGCTGTCAGCGACTCTAGTGTGTCTCATTCGCGCAATCGACACAAACCCCGGCCGTTTCGCTTGTCACCTTGACGTTCACGTATATAACCATTCAGTTGCGCCTAGGTTTATGCTCCCAGAAGCTCCTATGCATACCGCCCCATAATGCGTATAAAAAGACAGACTGTCATTAATTCTGATCATTAAATGAGGAGCCCGACTCGTATCGGGCACTAATCGCCATGATGTCTCAGTGGCATAACCGAAGACGTCGTCGTTCGTTTGTTTTTTCACTACTCGCCCTTTCTATCGATTCCATTGATTAATCGCGATCGATGATTGCTGTTTCGAGTTCATCATGCGAAAGTAATGCATGAACGACTCGTTACTTCGTTCCACATTTAACAAAAGCAGAGCCGTCACTTAGAACCAATGCAGACAATCAAGCTGCGTTAAAGGCACGGCGATGCGTCGTTTGTCATCTTTATCTGCGTGTGCTATTGTCGGCTAGACCAATCAAGCGCTGTGAACGCGCTCCGCCTGAACGTTTAAAGGGGTCATGAAACGATATATGGGGATGGAATGTTCATGACTTTGCAGAGGCGTACTGGTCTTAGTATGGCCCAACTATACTCGCACAGACCACCACTGATTTAGAAGCTTCTTTGTCGCGGTGAAATTGCGAGGGTGAAAGGGGACTATTTTTTCGGTCTTTCCTTCGCAAAGCTTGATGACGTCATTGTGCAATCGAAACTACCGCCTGACGACAGTCGAGTGCGGCTCATGGATTGAACACGAGAACTGCGTGAGCACTCGACTTCGGCTCGTAATAATCAATTCCTCGGCGGACACTCGCGTAGTGGCTCGTGTCCAACCACCACGGTGATGAGAATAGCCAAACTTTAACAATTCTTGAACCTCACCACATGACATGTTTTCTGCTTTATCAACTCCAGCGCGTGTCTAATAGGATAAGCACCAGACCACGTGTCCGCTTGCTCTGGCTCCGAGTTGAGGGGATAAACGATGCTCATACTTCTCTAATTTTATTAGCAACTGCAATTGCCTATGAAAAAAAAAACTGAGGCAGGTTCATTTAGCTATTAACGTTAGGGAGTGATTCTAAGTAGTATTTAGCGAAATTTGAAAATCGCTTCATGGCTCGTTTAATTTGAAATGATACGAACTGTTTTATGCGTGTACGCGTTCCTGATAATACAACTACACCTTACGCACGTGGCGCTTGCTGCGGGTACTGGTCTCGCTTCAAACGGCAAGAGTGGCCTTGGACGACAAAAACAGAAGTAGTCCCGGAGATTAATAAAGTCGATGCAGCCATTTACACCGCGTTGATTGCTGTTCCGGCTACCGTGAACTACCTATAGACACCAGGGAGCATGCGCGCAGCACCGCATTTTCGATGTACGATTAGTCCGATGCCTCTTCGTCGAGGGAAGAAATAAAGTCAAAGTCAAAATGTGTTATTGGCATTAAAGTCCGCAGGGCCGAGTGGACAGAGTAGTCTGGCTGAGTGAGAAGGTGGTGATCGATTGCCGTGCCTAATCGGTCGTGTGCCGGCGATTAGTTCAGTTCCGTTGGAGCGATTTGCAGCGAGAAGGTATACGCAGTACGAACACCGGTGACCTTATATGTCCTCGAGAGTAGAGGCTCTTGTGGCTTGGTCCCACAAGCAGGACAAACACGGACTTTTGTCGGCCGGCAAAACTTATATCGGGTTCTTTGGGCGCCAATGCGATCTTTCACAGTGTACAATAGTGTCACAAACACGCCATTTTCGTTCCGGTTGCTGAGACCAGCGACAAAGGAAATAACCGACAATCACGAACCCCAAAGGCGTGCAGCATGGAGAGGAAGGAACCTTTGACAGGCTTGTTCTCTCGGTGCCCATGATGTCAGCACCAGTGATTTCCAGACTGCCAAAGACACCTTTGCAAGCACACTGCACGTGCATGGGGTTTGCCGGTGTCGGTTGCTCCTGTTTGTCACTCTAGCGGGGCCTGGCAATAACGAGGCGAGATGTCTGAAATCGGTGTTTTCTGTTGTCGCAATGCGCTCGAGCCCCTTTGGACGTCAGACGCTGTAAGATTCCGTTGAACAGCGATTTACTAGCGCGGAACCATCGCTGGACACTGGACGCCAAATTCGAGCTCGTTGCTTTGTGCGCTGACTCGGTACGAGCTGTCATACATATCGCCCGCCGAGAACGGCAATCTTGATAGTGACGAATCGACGTTGCGGAAGCGTTGCAGCAGCTCCTCGCCAGAACGCGCTCAGAATGCAACCGACTCAACTATGGCAGCCAGTGAATACCGACTATTTGGACGATTGATGCCATATGTTTAGCCGGAGTTTCGAGATCCTTCGCTCGACATTCGTGTCGGTCATCGTTTTCCTTCGCTAAATAACAATTGTTCAAACCTTTGTTTTTGTTGTTTCTTTTTCTACGAACAAAACCCGTTAGTAAAGAGGTCTGAAGCGCCCAGACCAAACCACTACCTTTCCGAACTCGAGCGTCAACAAGAGAAAGAAGAAAGGACGAGTACGATACTTTTCTTTTCCAAAAGCGGTCGCAGACACCTTATATAAAGGCTCCGCTCCATAGAATCCAGGCGGTGCTATGACAAAAGCGGGCCAACCACCGCACTCCCAGAGCCCGTGCGCCGTACGGCACGGTGTGCATCATTTTCCAGTTATGTAGAGCGTGTAGATTTGTCTCACTCCCAGACACGGCCCACTCTCTTCTCTCTTCTCTCTTGGCTCGGGTTATCTCTCACGTGCAACCGGCAATGCTCCACACCGCGAGACACATGCACGCACCGCAACAGACGCTTCAGAGCCTCTCAAAACGAAGACCTCGTTTCCGAAGGCAGCGTAGCGTGGCTAAAAAGGAGTGGCAAAGGTGAAAGGTACACGACACGAACCAGCCTCAAGACACGTGCGTGCCATCAACGACACTGGCAGGTCGCTCAAATTGGCCGACGCAATTTGTGCGGAGAAAAGGATAGAAACCGGCGTCCGCTCACTGTAACTCGTTGCGGCGGGACAGCGCGGCCTCCATAGCTGCGTGCGTTACTCTTGAGCGTGCACCGACGGCGAGCTTTCACCGAATTGGTTACGCACCGCCGAAGCTTTCACTCTTGGCAAACAAAAGGTTTCTTTACACACAGGCTGCTGGCTCAGCGAGCTGAGGGAGAACGACCCAGTGATCGTCACACACATCGCGTCCTGATGGCCCCATATGAATACATTGTACCGCGGAAACTGTTGGTTTATAAAATAAAGTGGTTTTAGTAGTAAGCCGGAAAGCAGAGATGAACTCCGTTGTTCCACACGTGCTACAGATGGGGCCTCCGTGCGTCCAATCAATAACAGCACATAATTTTTGTATCCCAACTTAGGCCAACCAACTCTGCTTGCGGCGTTTATAGCGCTCCAAGTGCCTCGGAACGTAGTTGGAAACGAAAGCGCTCTCTCAGAAATCAATTAATAGCTTAATCCAATTAATGGCTAAAACGCATTATGTTAATGTTTAATGGTTCAATCCCATTGGCTGCGGAGCTATAATAAAACGCTCGGGTCACGACACGCCCTACGTTTCTTGTCCGAGACTGTAGGTGACATTATTCCTGCGATAAATATTAGCCACAACACTGTTTACAAACAAGCCCACTTTGCCCACACCAGTTTGGCTTTTGCGCGTACGCAGAAACCAAACTCGGGAGGGTGACGCTTCTGCGCATGCGCAGATGCATACAGCAGCGTTACCGCAGTAACGTGACGTCAGAGAGTTCAGTTGGTCTACAGAAGATCGCCCAATGGGCTTATTCAGACCTATAGGCAAGGAAGAGGGAGAATGACATCAGGCTGCCATCTCAGAGACAAAACCTGCGAACAACAAATCTGCCACTGAAACCGCGTTTGCTTTCAAGTGTTTAACTGAAGTCCGTTTTTTATTTTTTTTATTGGCTGGATTGATTAAAGCAGGCCCAACTAATTTGGCGTCTCGAGTACATCCCGGGGCAATACACACGCTCACAGTCTCCCAAGAATTCACGACCGCTGAAGAGCGGCTGGGAAAATTGAAGCTCATAATCACTTCGTGCGATTTGCCTTTCGCGGAGAAGTTCTAGACTGACGACCGAGCAAATGTGACTATAAAGAAAACCGTACGATTTATATCCGACGTGACTATAACCACTCCTATGCGCGCGCTGCATGCGGCGCTATAAAGATGCGACTGGACGTCTGCTTTTTTTTAATTTTTATATAAAGGCACGTAACAGCCGTAAGTATTATGACCTCCGTCAAGTTCACTGGGACGGTCCTGGCTGCCTAGTCGTGACCCTGAAAAACGCGTTTTCCTACGACGAGAGCTCGACAATGCGAGGAATAAAAAAAAAAAACATTCAACGTGCAGCGGGAACAATGGTAAAATAGGTCCAGACGTTTCGTCGGATGGCCAAGGGAAAGAGTCGAGGCACTTCGCGGTTTCTAATCCCGCAGGCTTGCAACTGGAAATCACCGTTTCATTACAGCATTTATTTTCCTGTCTTTCCCTCAATGCAAGGCGCGAGACAAAGCCCTGGTGGCCACCAGGTGCGAAGAAAACTGAAGACGGGAGCGAGCTTGGTCCCACGTTTTGGAGGGTGTCGCAGCGCATAACTGCGGAAGGACGAGATATACATGGGTTGGGTTTCGTACAGCGTACTGTGTGTCTTCTTTAGTGACCGTCATATAAGGATGAATCACGCATCGAGGCTGATTCACACATTTGCGACCGACCCCGACGCAACCTGTTTATAAGGCCCTTGCGAGTGCTTACGAAAGGCAGTGCAGCAGCAGGGATGGCGGCCGTGAGCGGCTTAAAAGCTGGTAGTGTCGGTCGACACGCACTCGCACGCAAAAGTATGAACCAGCCTTCAGATGACGAAAATTATCCCTGGAGAAGGGGAACAAGGGGTCCAATGAAGAAACATAAATCTCCACACACAGCTAGGTGACTGGTGCGCGACCAAAAAAATCCACCTGGTCACGGCATCGAACCAGGGACCTCTCCATTTCCAGATAGAGCGCTCTACCAACTGAAGAGGACCAGGCGAATTTGTCCGGTCGCGCACCAGTCACCTAGCTGTGTTTGGAGATTTGTGTTTGCCCTTTGTCCCCCTTGCTTTCATTCTCCAGGGATTATTTTCCTCATTCTTGTCCAGCCCGCTTGTACCTTTGTATTAATGGCATTATCATCATAACCTTCAGATAGTGTTTGCACAGTGCCGACTGCCTTTTTTATATTGTATTAGTTGTGTGCCCGCGCACCATGCCACAATTCAATTCGGTTATCCGCGAAAATTATCTTATATTTGTTGCCATACTCTACGGCATTTGAAAGACTACGCAGATACTATAATTTTTACATGTGGAGGGATATAAACACAAGTTCCTTCCCAATTAGTGTAACAACTAATATTGCTTTACCATTACGTCCTTGCGTTGTGCTGAAAACGCTAAAAGCAAGAACATATGAGAGAGAAAAAAGAGGAAAAACCCGGGTTGAAAGGAAAACTTACCAAATACTTTCAGACCTTTTCTTTTTTGATTTGAAAGAAACTTCATACGAGGAAGTTTACCGCGCCGAAATCGTAAGTATGGATACGTTCGAGAGCATATATTGGAATTTCCGTGGGGCAGAGTCCATCTTGTGGGTTCGCCTTCGGAAATAGTAGGGAGCAATTTTTGTACTTTCCGATTTACGCCCGACGGCCCATCAACCAAATACGTGCTAGCTTGCAGATCACGCATATGACTACCACATCACCCTCCCCCCCCCCCCCAAAACCACCCACCCTCAAAAAAAAGAAAAAAGAAACAAGAAAGCAAAAGAGGCATCAAAACATCACACGACCTAAAGTCCGCGAATACGCGCTACTGCAGTAGAGAACCCGCCGGAACACAACCACCTTGATACTTCATGCATCCAGCCTTTTGATGGGTTCGGAATGCCAATCATTGGTACTTCATTTTCTGGCTATGCAAATGGGAAATGCGACCAAAATCGTGCCCCAATGATCAAGTACTCTCCGTCGCCAAAATGTGTCCACCCCTTCTGCTGCTCGCGCTCACCATTGGCGCATAATCCCGAGCAAGCTTTTCGTTCGCTGAACTCATTAAAGGACTTCCGATGACGGGCGATTCGTGAGCAACGAGATGTGGTATGGACTAGAGCCAGTAAATCAGCCGCGCTTCTGAGTAACAACACACCAGTCATCTTGTTGCTTAAAATCACTGTTTTCGGTTATCTGAAGGCTTTATCTCAAGCCTCAGGAAACGCTCTCTCGTCCTCCAGAAGTGCTGAACCCCTTTACGACAGAGAAAGACAATATCGCCTGAGCCTCCTGACGCAGCATCTAAAGCTCGGGAAGTCGCGTTATTTAATCGTAAATATCGCCATTTGCGCCCGCTGTGGACTAGGCAACAAAATGCCGACATCCGCAAGGCAATTGGAGAATGGAGGGCTGGTAGCCGAAGCATTTAGACCTGGGGTCTTCTGAGTGAGCGCCACCTTTCCCAGGTACTTTCTCTTCCAGACCCCAGGCCCAACCGCAACTCAAAAAGGGCGTGTCATTGTTGACGCTTCTCTCTCCACAGACGTCTCGGAGACGTGAGCCTTTCGCGCAGCACGGACAAGTTGAGCAACGCGCCCACACGCGCCGGCCCAAGACACGGCGGGGCGTGAAATCCGCATCGTGCCCAAACGAAGTCACGACCACTCGCGCAACGCCTCGGGGCCAGGGAGTCTCTGCCTGACGCAATACTGCCCCAGCGAGCGAGAGCGCAGCGCATCTGAAGGCAGCGTTACGGACCGCGTATAACGTAACGCGTGACAAGCAGCGCCCTAAAACATAAGCCGTTTATATATTGTGCAAAGGATGTAACGACTTCTATGGTTTTTTTTCTTGGACCGGACGAGTTACGTATGTCCTTTTTGACAGGGTGTAGGACGAGAAAAAGGAGTGTTTTCGGTAGCAGCTAAGCATACACGTATCTCCTGATCCAGCACGTTCATAACGTGCTTGGGGAAGAGTGGTAGATCTACTCGGCGTCAGACAAGATGTTTGTTTCGCAATTAAGATCCCCCCTCTCTCTCTCTTTCTCTCTCCTCCCTCCCTCCCTCCCTCCCTCCCTCCCTCCCTCCTTCCCCACTGAGCACAGAGGTTCCACGTCCTTCACGGCAATCACAATACCACAGCAGAGTCTGTATTTATAAATCCACACGCATATAGTCTTTTTTTTTCCTTTTTCGACTTTATGATGTCGAGATATCCCACCGTTTATCGCAGTGATCGGCTAGAATGGTGTTTTGCGGAAATGCAGACGGAGGGGCATTGTTTAGAAGGGGCACACTCAGAAGCTCCCGCTTCTACTGCCGGATAATCTCGCGATGCACGGGGAACGCTATTTGTCCGCCATCAGCTAAACCAATAAGATGGCCGCGGAGTTTCGTATGGGCAAAGGGCTGGACACCCGCCGAGTAGGGGGATCGGTGGCCGAACGTGCTAACGCACTGCTGCTCGGAGAGTGTGGAGCGAAAGCTCGTTGCAGAAGCTCCTGGGCTCAATCCCCACCCCTGCCCGTTTCGACCTGAACGAGCATCGTACCGGCGTGCAAACGTGTATCACTATCGCGTGATGCACGTCGAAGACCCAGGGCTAGCAGTGTAATGCACTGGCTAAATTGCTCACCTACAACCGAGACACCAGACGCCCACTGAAGCTGACTAAATTCCGGCTACCGAAACATACCCACAACAGAATTTACCCACCGAGTAGGCATGCACCACCATCGGGGCGCGATGTCAGTCGTCATTATAAACGTTCAGGCTGATTAGAGGAAGAGCAATGATTGGCGTTTCAAACACGTCTCGACTCGAGGGGCAGTGTACACGCAGTAGCTTCCGAGACTCCATTCTTCTTCGCCCGTCACTGAGTAACGAGCAACGACTTGCAGCTATTTTCTTCGTTTCAGGAATGCGTTTCCATCAGCCGTTCGCGGCGGTACAGGCGTCGCCTGCAGCCCGTCAAGGAGCGGCCAGCTCAGCCGTCGCGACGGCCGCGTGCGCGGCCACGCCCGCCGCACGGTCCGCTTGCCAGATCCGTTCGGCCGGCTCGTTGCATGCACGACCACGACACGAAACCCCGGCGGGGTCGTCTCGCGCCGTCGGGCGTAAGGCCTCGGCCGCCGGGAGACGCCCACGAAGCGACGCGGAACTCAACCGCGAGCTGCGACAGGGGTGCCGGCGGACTGGAGCCGGCGTCTGTCCTTCATTTCATCTTGCGATGGACCGTGGTGGACGCCACGAGCCATCGGAGTCAATTCAATGTCGTTTGAGGGTCAATGAATGAATCAATGAATGAATCAATCAATCAATGGTTTTAACACAAAATATGTTTTGCCCGCCGAATTCTGAGACAACTGTAATGATAGAACCGCTATAAAGGACCGTCACGAAAAACTGTTTCGAAGAATCGTCACGAAGGATCGTTCAGAAAGGACCGTTCGCAAAAGAGCTTCATGAAAGACCGTCACGTAAATGTTTCCGTTAAATGTAGCGGGTAAGTGATTTCACCTAACGTCAATTTTTTCGCTAAATTGTTGTCATGTGAAGTGACTACGTCATGGGACTTCAAGTTACGTGGCGCCGATTTCCGCAAGGTTGGTAGTTTGCGCTCAATCGATTCTGTACTCCGGCGCACTTCGTTACCACGATCGAGCGTCTATATTGTTTATCAGAGTAAACGCGTGTTACGGTTTCCTGGGCCCTGAGTCAATTTGGCTAGTTTGGTCCTATTTTAACCAATCTAGATCCATAGGCAATTTGGGTAGTTTCGGCCCATTTTAATACGATATAAGGATGACAAAAACTTTATTAAAGACACAGAAATAAAAAAAAATAAACAGAAATTCACGTTAAGCAAGTACTAGTTATGTGATGTAGAAACAAAGGCACACATGAAACAAATTACTGCGGTCATATCTTCACGACAACGACGATTAATGACGTGATAAGCGCACGAACGTCCTGTGACCTTCGGAAGGCCCGCAGCGGAGAACGGTGTCTGTCTGTAGTCACGCGATGCCTTTACGGCTCAGGATTGGCTGGGACGGCTCGTAGCCTCCACTGCGGTCCATGGCAAGGTGAAACTGAGCGTATAGTCCGCTCGGGGGAGACGTCGTCCGCCTTAATTGGACGCGAACGACAGGGCGCGGGTGTTCCGCCTCTTGGGGTTCTGGATCAAGTTCGCGAAGGGACGACGACACGAGACGTGCAAAGAAGCGGCGGCGACGACCGGGGAGCGATCAATCGCCGGCCACAGTTGGCCGGACCTCTGGCATCTTGAACATACGATCGCTCCTTGACACTCGTTTCGGTTTGCTCTGCAGGCATTCCTAAAGGCGCGGTCACGCTGCTTTAGAATCGTACAAAACACTGTCTGCAGAGATGTTCGAACATGTGCAGGAAGAAAACATGCTCCGAACGTGTTTGAGTCGAGTCCGCAAGCAATGCTGTCATCACGTTTCCAGCGAACGCCCCATCTTTTCTACGACGTCCGAGCAGCAGTTGTGAATGTGGCTTAAGATGGTGAGCGCACTGGTATTGTAGAAGAAATATGCCCGAGAGAAGCCGAGAGGTCGAGGACGGCACGGGGAGAAAGGGAAAGCCACAAGAAGCACCAAAAGAGAAGACGTAGTATTTTCAGCTTGATGTAACTTGTCCCCAACATTCTCGGCGTCTTTCGTGTGTACTTTTGTTTTCAGAACCTTGGTTAGCGAGTTCACAATGACCCCACGGCGAACAAGCAATATAGACCTTTCGCAAAAAAAGCCTGTGGCCGGTTCCATGTCGAGTGTTCGTGCGTATGGCGCGTGCTTTGCTCGTTTTCCGAAGCGACGAACACGCACGTGCTGGGCTGTGAAGATCACACGCTGGGCTGTGATTTTGTAATCAGTAAAAAGGTCTATAAGATCACGATTCGAGGCTCCTTGCACGACATATCATCCAAGACGAAATACAATGTTGATGCTGCGGAAAGCACGTAGCGCAAAAGCGTCAAACACTTTCTCTTACAGAATTTGGCGTTGTCTTATGAGTACGTTGTTCGAAACACGTGCACAAAACTAGGGTGCCTACATGTCTGTCTGTCTCAGGGTGAAGACATCCATTGTTGCGCTGAATGTTCAGCGCGTGACGCTCTCGCGCACTCGGTGCGTGACTTGGGCGCTAAAATGGCGTCTCTGCATTAGCCAAAGCTACGCGCTCGAGCTGATTGACACCGGATTGCACGCACTTCAAAATGCATAAAAAATGATTGGGCGTAAAAATGGCTGAGATGTCACCACTCAAGCAAAAGCGCGCGTGTGTATGAAGGCACTCTACACAAAACGAGCCCACCCAAGTCATGTATAAAACAAAAATTTAAAAGAAAAGAAAAATTGACCGCATTTCCCCGTGGTGAAAGATGTTGATTGGGGAGAAATCTCTGGTGGTGCTTGTCTGCGTAGACGCTGAGCCGCAGCATGCGGAGCCTTTCGTTCGTTTTCATCCATGTCAGAAAGAGAATGTGTGGTATGGAACGTGGTTATGTACGCATTTGAGCATTTGACCGCAGCGCCCTCTCGTCTATAAACGTTCAACCAATGCATGCAAAGTTTAACGCGATTATATACGCATTTGACCGCAGCGCCCTCTCCTGTATAGACGTTGAGCGGCTACATGCAACGTTTCATCCATGACATCCCCAGCTCTTGAGTTACTACCACATCTCAGAGCCCCCTACTCGTTCCGCAGTCGTGGCCGAGGGTCTTCCCGCACAGGTTCGAATCCTGTCGACTGCGCAAACAGATTTTTTTTTTCATCTTTTTTTTCTTCTTCTTTTTTTCATTTTCTTTTAATATTTTTTTTTCATTTTTTTTTGTTCTACATGAGCACGTGAGCACGTGCTCGTGAGAACGTGAGTGCGTGAGCTCACGAGCAGGAGCACTAGCACCGGACGCCGGACGCTCGGACACTGGACGGACATACGGACACGGCTAGCCCCTAAGGAGCTTCGCCCCTAAAAAATTTTGATGGCATGGAATGCAGGTTGTGGAAGCGCGCTGGAAGCTAGCCGTCAGCCCGTCTTCAAAAGCAACAGACCCAGCAAAGCAAAGACTCTCTGAAAACTTGAAACCCATAGATGCAGTAATTCTTAATGCATCATGTGGAGGTGGTATTATTTCACCTAACGCCCATTTCCACTTAGCTTGTGCTGATATGGACTTATCATAACACTTCTATGAGGCATTACCTAGCTTTGAGACGATCAAGTCTGTCGATATTGGCAGACAAAAAGCGGGAGGTCACTTTGACCATGAGCGATGAGCAGCGAGTTTAATTATAGCAGTCAGCGAACACCGTCTACGCTTATGACGTTTGCTTGGAGCATTTATATATATTACGAGCTGCCTGACGGCCAGTGTTTGAAACCAAAATTCGGCGAACTTTCACTTCATTTTTTTTTATCGTTATTGCAAAGATTTGGGATTTCTGAGGTTGAATTTTTGTTCAAAGTAAACGAAATATTTGCGGAAATTGAATATCCCAAAACGTAACTTTCAGAACCAAAAATTGGTATTAGGAGATTTAGACCGGATTTATTAGTGAGGTGCCTAGCTTTATCTACCTACCTATATATATATAGACATATATAAAGCAAAAGAGAGAAAGAGAGAGAGTGATGTAGGATAACGGTGGAAAACAAGCCAGGAGGATTTTATTCGACGTTTAGACCTGAGGCAGTTCTGCCTCAGGTTTTATTTATATATATATATATATATATATATATATATATATATTACCATGCGGACTGGAGAGACCGTCATTTTGCTCGGCGAGAGAACATTTGAATCATATCAATTTGAATAAAAACCTTTTCGCGGTGCAGACCTCAAGTAAAATCAAGTTGCAATTATGGGGCAGCAAAGTATTCTTGCCTGCCATTCTCTGCAAACGAGCCTAAAGGGTCGAAACCTGCGGACAATAGAGCTTTCGGCCTGGGGACTCTCGTCTCCTTTGTGCTTGTGTATCTGCAGACCCGAACCTCATATACAAAGAGGCGCCTGAAAGCCCTACCGGAAACTGTCAAAGACCGATCACCTGTTGATCGAACTCGCTTGTTTCTTTATCTTTTTCTTTGTTCAGACTAAAAACAAAAATGCATGAATCAACAGCAGGGAGCGACGCCCAAAACTGAAGGCCGCCGGATCGGTTTTGCACGCGCACCTATATGAATTTGCAAATAGGCAACCTCACTCAGACATCCATAAGGAGCGACGGGACAATACGGCAGCGGATACTCTTTTCAAAACCCGATCCAACAACTTTGGCGGTCGCCATCCTACAGTTGTCACTTCCAACCAACGTTACTAGAACCACTCAGTTGGGAAACTGCCATAGAGACTGCTCTGAAAAAGTGGCACCGATCCGTCCACGAGAACCGAGCTAATGGCGATCCCAACGCCGCCATTTCTCCCGCAGCGGCCAGTTCAGGAACTGCACGTGACTTCCACTTTCGTTGTAACAGGCCATTTTGGGGCCAGAACAGATACTGTGGAAGGGGCTTCGTGGTACCACCCCTGACTCCCAAGCGGACGCGCCGCGGGTTACGACCGTGGTTAATATGCGCCTAACTCAGGACGCGCTACCTGAAATCCCCGCTGAGGCACGGTTGTATAAAAACAATATTAATTATACTGCAAAACCTTGCGAAACTAAAGATATTAGAAAACAACACGCGCCCTCCATTTTGTACTAAACTCCAATAAAAGTTACCACAAACAGAGTTTTTTCCGTTAGGTTTTAGGCGAAAACATGCTTTCTAAAAGCTCAAGGCACCCACAGTTAAGACAAATGATACAGAGTGGCGCTGTTGTCGTATTCAGCTCGGTCTCGGTGGACGCCAGCGGCCCAGGTTTCAACGGTGAGTTTCCCAACTGAGAGTTCTAGTAACGTTGCTTCCAACCAACGTTACTAGACTGCCTCAATTGTGGAGCTCCCGCAAAGCGGTAACCCCCCCCCCCCCCCCCAACCCACTTCAGTACGCCTCCCGTCGTTTTAAGCGCCATTTACATTTTCATTTCAGAACTGCGCGATCCAGAGTACGGTGAAACGCCATCTAGACGCTGTGCTTCAAAACATAGGTATTAATAAACTACGGTTACCATAGCAGCCGTCCCCCAGAAGCGGTGGCGCGTCGAACGACGGGAGGTGAGCCCGGGGGTGGGGGTCACTGTTTGTGCGAGCAGCGTCTATGGGCAGTTCTGTAACTGGGCTAATTTAGTAACGTCGTTTCATCCTAGCAAGTGAAGCGTAAAGCCGACTCAATGGCTGGTCCAAACTACAAAAGCCAACCAAACGCCCCCGCAGAAGTTATGCCCAATGCGCACTACAAGTGTACGGCTAAACTATGGATGCTTTAAGCCGGGGTCACACTGCCCGTATATTATACAACACAGCGTCGGCTGCAGGCACGATGAAAGAACGATCAGCGGACACGCAAAAAGTATGTCCGACTAATGTTTTGCTTCACACACATGTTTGCTTTCGAAGACGTCAACAGAACGTTTTTGTATGACCAATGTGGCGTGACAATATTGTACAAAGAAGACACACGCCGTAGATAGTGGCTGCAGACTGTCTTTGGTATGATATAGTAGCGATGAAACCGCGGCTCCTGAATGGCGCCCATTTTTCCTAAACCATCTTCTCGTTGAAATACAATGAATCGAGCTTTAAGCTGGTTCAGAATGGAGTGCGCTCTACTGTTGGCGAATGAAGACACTTTTCAGGATAAGAGAAACAATCGCGAAAAGTGTCTTATATGAAACATTATGTATAAAAACATTGTTTGAAAAAGAAATCTCCATGATATAGATGCATGAAAGAGCTCTGACCACTTCTAAAACACGGGAGAAGTTCTTGCCTATAAAGCGATCGGTGGCCGAGTGGTCTGGCGCACACCAGCTGCGGAGCACGTGGAGCGAAAGCTCGCGCTGCAGAACCCAGGGATCCTGGGTTCAATCCCCGCCCCTGCCCGTTTCGATCGGGATAAGCATCGTACCGGCGTGCGGTCGTGTATCACTACTGCGTGGTGCACGTTAAAGACCCCAGGTTAGCGGCTGCACCGCACTGGCTAAATTGCTCATCTACAGCTGAGACACCAGACGCCCACTGAGGCAGACTAACTTCAAGCTGTATAAACATACACACAACAATTTGCTTTTGCTTGCCTATACGGCAGATAATTAATAATCATCGCAATTCGGTCAAAGCTCATCCTCTGCAGCTAAACTGGACTGCAAGCCTCATTCCACGCGGACATACACAGCTCTCCGTCGCTTCATCTACGCTCTAAGACGAATGCCGCGTAGCATTTACTGCATCACAGGACGCCGTCGAACAAACCATTTAGCTACGTTCCCATTTTCTAAATATGCACCATATACTCCAAAAAAAAAAAACTAACGAGAACACGACGCCAAAAAACGCCTCGAATCACTAAAACGCGAGTGTGACTTTCTATGCGTCTGCGTGAGTGGGCCAAGGAGACTGCCCCTTTACGTCGACACCCGAAAGTCGGAGAAAGTCGTTTCCAAGTTTCTACGAGAGTCGAACAGCAGCACTACGCGCGAATACGAGCAAACGAACGGCACGAATACAAGACACGAGCCCGCCATTCCCTCGGACATCTATTTCAAAACTCCGCCATATCCATGATTCTTTTTTTTCTTTTTTTCTTCTTTCCTGTACTCGGCACAGGGCTCGGAATAACGGCGTATATATCTCGTAAGAGCCGCACCAACTAGAGTACACCAAGCCCCGTCGTCTCTCGGCCAGTAAGTCGTACGTACGCCATATTCTTAAGGCCGTAAAAAAAGAGAAAAACATATTTACATTACGCTGTTTTGTGTGTGTGTGTGTTGTTTTTCTTTTTTTTGGCAAAAAAGTTTTGATGCATTTCCTTCCTCCGAAAAGTCTCGCCCACTGCCCCCCCCCCCCCCCTATAAAAGTAATAATAAAAATAGAAATTGCCACGATAAAAGGAAGGCCCGTGGTAGCATGGAGCGAGCGCCGCGTGCGAGTCGACGGGCCTTGCCGCGCCGTGCAGGAAGACCATACGCAATGCGGGCGGAAGAGATGGAAGAGAAAAAAAGGCGGAACGCGAGCGAGCGAACGGTCTCCGGCGGGTTTATGCAAGCGCTCTTCCCGTCAAAATTTACGGTCGGCGACAGGGCCGGGCCACGAGGGCAGCGCGAATGGCTCTCAGTCAGAGAGGTCGCGAGCGGCTCGGTCGTGCCGTGGTGCCCGCACGTCCGCGCGCCATAGCGCGCGCGGCGCGTGGACCCCGGTGCGACACGGAGTCGTCGTAAACGAGAGCAGACTGCAAGTTGGAAAGGACTGACGACGCGTTTCACGGCGTCTTTACGGTCGTGTGCGGGGCGCGTCTCGTGCCCGCGCGAACGCGTCAAGCCGCAGGGAAACCGCTTATACATCACGCAAAGGAAACAGTGTTAGCGATTCACATCATGACAAAATTATTAACAGCCACGTCCCAGGCATGTTCGAATCATGTTTTCTTCATACATGCTCCCAACATGTCTGCAGACAGTTCTTGCGTGACCGGTCCGACAGGGCTTTTATGTAAGGAAGAAGCATGCGGACTGTGGTTTGTATTGTGTATTAGCAGTCTGACGACGGCGTAATGGCGGCGATGTAACGTCCGATATTGCACGAGCCAAGTTCAAATGTAAGCGCCTGTCAGTGTGTCTCTGTGCGTGCTAACAGAGCGCATGGAAAAAAAAGTAGAAAAGATTCAAATCAAATTTAGCCTTACCGTTCTATCGAAACGTAGAAAAAGCGTTCCTCTCAACGGTTGAGTTTTTTTTTTTAATTACACTTGTCAGTATAATATCGCCTTATCCCAAAACCTCTGGAGTGCTACGGGCCTATAAATGCCACCACGCTGATTTGGAGTGAACTCCTCGAAGGGGGCCGTCGTGAAATCGGCTATTTCAAAGCAACATACCGGTTTATTTGCGTTTCTCTGCTGGTGAAACGTCATTGTTGAAAGAGGTAATAATGTAAAAAAAAGGTCGTCAAAGATATTACGTGGTTGGGAGCGATATGTAACTTATCGTATGCTGTTTTTCTTTTTTTTTTTAACGAGGAACAACAAATGATTTTTTGACTGGGTTTTGTAGAGTACCGGAGCGCCCCATACCGGGGGGGGGGGGGGGGGCTGGAAGGGGCAATAACTGTTAAATGTTCGTTTAACCACATGCAGTTAAAATAAAGTCAGACAGAATTGAACTGACTTTTTTATTAGAAACGAAAGAGCAACAACCTCATGCCCATGATATATCACACAAGACTTGGGTTCTCAAATCTTCTTGACTCATTTTTTCTAATAAATATTCACCATAAAATCCTGAGATTGTTTCTCTGCATGCAATTTACGTCGCCATATTATATTCTCAACTGCTTACCACGTATTGTTTGCGATACACTGATTCAAGTTTACCGACAAATGAAGCATATAGTGTTTAGTCGCAAGTTTACAGACAGTCACCAACAGACGCAGAAAAAGCTTGAGGGAGTAATGACACCGGCGAGTGCGAACTGGCTCGAATTGAACACCCCAAAACATTTCTGACAACCAGGAAGAGCACAGTGAATGTGGACGTTCTACCCCTCTGTCCACTCGGATCCTCTCAATTCGGCATTTCCAAGTATAAACCCAACCAAACACGGGAAAATAATCAGAACCCAAACAAAATGGCGTTTTTTTTCATCAACACAGCTTCGACACGAACACCTGAGTCTTCCAAGCAGTCAAAAGGGCACAGTTGAGAGCCCGTAACTTATGCACTATCCAGGGCTGCAGAAGTGATTCTTCAATTACGAAAATAATATGCAAAGGCAGTTTCTTCTTTACGAATGTACTTAGAAGCGTTCACTAACGAAACGCAAACTAAGAAATTCTCAGGTCGAGCAGTGGCATAATTAAGGGAACGGGAGAAAGGGGGGGGGGGGGGGTGCTTGTTGAGCGGCCACCTTCCCCCCCCCCCCCCGGCCCGTTTTTTTTTTTCCTGGTAAAAAATTAAAAAGAACTCTGTCGAGGTGTTGGGAATATCATCCGAAGGCTTGTCCATTTCACTCGGAATTGGTATTAACAGAGAATGAGCAAAACTCCCAGACTATATATCAAAGCACATATAGGAGAGCATACGCGCAGCAAGATTTCCAACAAGGCTGTGAAGTTTATCAGTCTCGAAATGTCGTTCAGCACTGTCAACCTTTACCGTCTAATTTTATCATTTTAAACAACACATTTTTGTTCATACCGGCACAAACGTTCCCTTTCAACAGATCATCCTGCCCACAGCCGATTTCCATGCGGCTACAAAACGTAGCAACATGTTAAGTATACAAGTATACATAAATGTCCATTTTTGCGTCAAGACATTTTATGAAGTGGTTGCAGTTGAACTAAGTTAGAAATTACACCAAAACCATAGGTGTAACTGCAAACTTGTGCGCTTTTCATTACAGTAATCAAACTTACTCGGAATCGATCACTTTTTTAAGTCACTTTGTAATAAATTGTATACAGTTATTGGGAAGTGTCCGCGAGAGGGATATGATTACATTCTGTAAGTACTACAATTACTCGTAACCGTTCCTATTTTCCCCTCGTCTTTCTAATGCCGACATCTTTGTTCGTACAACTTTCCTTCGAAGGAGTCTTTGAACTAAGTCTTCGACAGGGGGATGGACCGTTTACCAGATTGGTGGACTAAGAACATAACTAAGTTAGAATACGCTGATTCTAATTCCAAAATGGACAGTATGAAAGATTCGTTTTCAAACTGGCAGGAAGGCTTGTCGTTTTGAAAATCGAAAGAAATCGGAGAAGTAACGGTCACTTTTCGAAGTAACGGCCGAATTACTTTGCATCCCGGGTAATCTAGTAACATAATTGAATACTTTTTAAGCGAGCGTAATTGCGATTGTTATCGATGACAATTTTCGAGTAAAGTGTACAAGAGGGTTTAATTTAAAGAAACATGACATAAGGCAGTATTGAGCTACAGAAGGTATCGCTAATAACCTAAAGCCGGGGTCACACACCTTATACATCATACAAAAGACAGTCTGCATGCAGATTCGAATGCGAGTCACCGCGCGATGCGTGCTTCGAATGCCGCATGGCAACGAGTTCAAAGGAGAAACTTGGCACGCGGCATTCGAACCAGGGATATTCCGTTGACTCATGTTTGGAGACTGTCTTTTGTGTGATGTGTGAGCAGTGTGACCCCGCCTTATGTACTTTCACTTAGAATCTCTACAGCCATCGTAACTATCCAGGTTGATGCACGGAGTCAACGCGGACCAACCGACGCGAACTGTGATTTGCCTCGACCGATCGCATCAGCGGACAGGACGACCTAGCTAGCAGGCGCCTGTCAGACGCAATACACACGCAGGACACCGAAAGGCACTCCCGACGGTGGAATCGTATTTCGAAGCCAAACGAGTTCTGCGCTCAGCATAGCTACTTTACTCAGCATCAGCGTTATCTCCGGGCGTGTGCGTGTGTGTCTGTGTGTGTTCATGACATGTTTTTTTTTCTCTCGATATTTTGCAGCAATCACTGCAGGCACGCGCCTCGGCCAATCAAACGGGGCGAAAGGTCAACGTGAAGGTTCTCGCGTTTCACAACAGTGTGCTTGTTGTGCACCAAGGGTCAAACACGCTGACCCGAAAAGCGGACGCGGTATTCGGTTACCCGAGAAATCCCCAAACCGAAGCCGTATAGGTAAAAAGCAAAAAGGTCACTCGAAAATGACGGAAGTTCCCATAACTGTGAAGTTCCTATAGCTGTAGCTTTTCCCGATATAAAATGCAAATTTGGTGGGATGAAAAAAAAATTACCCATTATCCAAATATATTAAATAGTTCTAATTTGAAGAAAGAAAATAAGTGGGGAAGCTGACGATTTGCTAAGATAAACCAAGTCTCCTATAATCACTATATATTCGCTGGCAAACTTAAGAAACACTGGTGTGGCAATTAAGTACCAATCGTCTCGTTCTCGTTCAGCATACAATAAAGATGGTGGCATTCGCTGATACGATCGTTGAACAACGGAACCGCGAGGCAAGAAGTGTGAACATATTAGGCCGCTCCAGGCGCTTCTCAAACTGTCGGTGCGTAGAACAACTTAATAAATGCAGGTTATCGGAGGATCCCGAGCATCTCCCTATCGCTCCGCAGCCAATAAGATTACTACAAAGTGTCCGAAGAACTCTTTTTTTAATTTTTCAGCGCAAAAATAATTTACGCATCGCCGAATGCTCATTCTACGCTCAAATGTAGCGCTAGCAATCCGTACCAGATATCAAAATTTCAGTACTAACCGTTATATCGTTCAAAAGATACAAGTGATTTTCTTTTTTAAAATTTATATGGGAAAATGGGGTTTGTTTTTGCGTGTTTTTGGTAATTATCGCCATTGCGCGGCGTGTATTCGAGAGCTCCATTTGTCGCCATTTTTCCATTTAAAATTTCCTAAAATCATTTATAATATTTTAATAAGAACACGGTTAATTTCTAAACTTTTGTATCTGGTTCGGACCACTATCGGTACTTTTCGGTGGATAATTAGCGTTCGGCGATGCGTAGAAAGTTTTGTGCTATATAGAAAACTAACTTCCTCTTTTCTTTTTACACTTTGTACATGTGCCAATAAGAACGTCTGAGGAACGAAGTAAAACGCGAGAGAGTTAAAATAATACTCCACGCTCTGCGTTTCTGCTGCTCTCGGAAAATATAGCCAATGAAAATCAATGCATCACGCCCCAACGGGTACGCGGTCTAACAGGGAGAAGGCGTAAAGGCTTTTTCGCCACTGGCACTGCGTGACACAAGAGAGATATCGGTCGCGCTTCTCATTGACTGAAGTCATTATTGGGATTCCTATCGGCAATATTGATGCTTCGGGAACATCGCGACGTAGCATACATAATGATCTTTCGAGAGTGTATAAAACCCTTCCGAGACGGGTACGTTAAAAGCCTTCAGAACCAACTCCTTTAAAACATCGATGAAACAGCTCGCCATCTCGCGCCTATTATAATGTGCTGGCTCGCCGGTCCTCTACAGCCGGGGTCACGCCGCTCATACATCATACAAAAGACAGTCTGCAAACACGACTCACGGCAATATCCGTGGTTCAAATGCCGTGTGCCAAGTTTTTTTCTTTGAACTCATTGCCTTGCGGCATTCGAAGCACGGATATTGCCGTGAGTCGCTTCGAATCTGTATGCAGACCGTCTTTTGTACGATGTATAAGCAGCACGACCTCAGCTTAAAAGCAGATCGCTTCGAAGACCTTCAACGTGCCCGTCTTTCTATAGGGAGTACCTACTCACTGGCGGCCATAGCTGTGTTCGCGGCTGCTGAGCACGTGCTGACTTCGAGCTTCCACAGTTCTTTTGCCACGTGCATTCCACACCATCAAGATTGCCGGACTTATCAGCCTAATATAATCAGCTCGCTCTGAGCATGCGCAATAAACAGCGCCCTCAAATATGGCGCCCAGTGAATACTTTCTATAAGTAGTGTTCTGTGTTTGCAAAAACATCCGAAAAAATAAAACAAAAAACGTTCGCCGGTAAAGCTTTTTGGCAATTCGGATTTATCCGAAAAACACAAAATGTCGAGGTCACGGCGGTTAAATAAATGTAAAAAAACGACGGTATTTCACAAAATATATTTGTTAAAGCACTACATTTTTTTCACCTCAAATATTATGTTTGTTTGTTTTTTGCGATATTTATTTGTTACGTTCCCTAGACATGTTGAGGAGTAACATATAAAAAAATTAACAAAAAACATAAAATATGCCCGGACTCGCGAGCATGACCTTATCTGAACCGAGCCAATATTCAATCAGTCGAATTACGAATGAATTGATGCCCCATCTGCATCAATTTGCTCCAGCACTTACATACGAGGCGGTAAGCCTTGCAACATACATAACCTGAACTGTATAGTCAGGCCACTCTCCCCTGCCATTAGCCGCTAGCGATTGCTTTGCCTGCACGAAGGAATGAAGTCAAGGACTTGGGTGGAAGACTCGCGGCGGTCGGAGTGGGACAACGAACTGAGACTGCACGTAATCGCTCGGGTCTCGCATATTGAGTGCGCAGAATACTCGAGGAGAGTTCTGGAGAGCGGCCAAAGATTTCCGTTTAGCAATTAACCTGCGGCGGGTATCACTCCGCCCTTCGCATTGCTACCGCGGTCGGTTGCCCTTGTTCCTAATCGGTCAAGGCCGATGATGCGGTGCATGCAAGCGACGCACTTATAAGACAGTCGGAATTAACTATGCGCTCTCAGAAGCTCCTCTATTTATACTATCCCCGAAATACACTCAGAGCACCAATCTTCTCTTTTTATTCGATGAGTCCAAACGAGGTAGGCAATCAGTGTCATGCCCCAATGAGCATGCACTCTGAGCGGCAAAAGAGTCGAGCTTGTTTTTGTCAATGACAGTGAGAAAAACCACCGGGGCCAATATTGCTCGCCCATTCGCTCTATTTTTAGTGAGAATTAGCTTCATAATTACTACTGATTAGCTTGATACTTAGTGAGAATAAATATCTGGTTCAAATTAGAAACTCTCCGAGCCTCATCGAAAACCCATAACTCGGTCTATTATAGGACGACTAGCAACACTAGGGAAGCGCGGGAGTGCGCTAAAGTTACCACTCGTGCCGCGGGCGCAACGCCGACGATCCGAAAGCGCGGATTATATTCTTACCATTCTCGATACTAGTTTCCGCGCACGCGCAGTGCTCACACGCGGTGTGTGCACAAGCGCGGGTCGGTTCATGAACAATTCCTTTTTCAAATGTATTAAGAATTTTACGTGTCCAAATGTATTTATTCGGAACACCAACGTTAAGTGATCAAATGTGGAGTTTGTCTCTACCCTTGCTAAAATATTGAGAAAAAAAAACTGCATCATGTTTGTTTTCTGTCGCGACGTGAACGTCCAGAATGGCTAGGTTGGACATTTACATTTACGTTTTAAAAAGACATGAAAGTGATGACGTGGCGTCTCATTGGTGGAGCCAAATGCCTCCACCAGGCAGACGCCATTAGGTCACTTCCGTGAGCTTTTAAAAACTGCATGTAAATGTCCCACCTAGCGAGCCTGGTCTTCTTACGTTTGTACATATTTTCGACGTTCATGTGCCGGCCTTGCGCGCATATTGAGTGCGCAGTTGGAGTGTGCACGTGTGTATAGTGCCGCGCTACTACCTACGGAGGTACCATTCTATGTTCCCTCGTTCGCGTGTATATGCGATTGCGTGAGAATGCGTACGTCTGCGGTTTGCCAGCCACGCGCGGACAAACACGTAAATTCACGTGCAATGCCAAAGTGTTCGTGTGCGTGCGCGCGCGCGTGTCCTTGTGTGCGTGTGTGCTCCACGCGGTTCAGCCTCTCCGTCCCCAGCGCGACGATATATCGAGCAATCCCATTTGGAACTGGAGACCCCGCAGATCGAGAGCCTCGGACTCGGTGCGCCACGCAATTACGGCCCGAGCGTGTTTGTCTATCCGCTCCGTTTGTGCGGGGCCGGTGAGGAGAAGGGGCTCTCCTATACGGCTGTCGGAGAAAGAGAAAAGGCGCGCGCCTAATAGACGACGTCGGCCCTTGACGCTGCGCCAGATGACTGACGCTGATAGAAACCTGCGGCACGCTTCTTGCACGAGTCAGAGGGCGACAAATCGATGGCGGGCAGGACCACGGAGATTCCGCCATCACGGGTACGACGACTGGGCCGCCGCTCGGATGGAGGATCGGGGTCGCGGAGCCGAAGGGTGCATCGCGCGCTCAGGTTCAGCTTGTAGACAAACGCCTTAGGCGCGCGTTCTACATTTGCAACCGAGACGCGATTGGTGAGAACAACAGAACCATGATATATTTCAATGCCTCTTGGACGAGCGATCTTAGGACCGGACTGCTCTGCCTAGCGGAGTTGGTCCTCAATGAAGTCACGCACAGACGGCTTTCTTTTCCATTTTACCGGTCTCAGAATACTTGCGCAGCAAATGGTTTGGGTCTTCGAGCTCACGGGGTAACAGTACACCACAGTCACGTCTAGCTGAATTTTTCGAGAAGCTCCTTAGCTTCCCTTTAAGCGCCGTTCACACATTTGCAACCGAGACCCAGGAAGACTAGCCCAGTTTTTAAGCTTCTTGCGACGTCTTAGGACCAGCTCCACTGCAGCGCATCCGGTCCTGAGACGTCGCAAGAGCTTAAAACCGGTCTGGTCTCTCTCGGTCTTACTCGGTTGCATTTCTGTGAACGGGCCTTTAAGCGCCGTTTACACATATGCAACCGAGTAAGACCGAGAGAGACCAGACCAGTTTTTAAGCCTCTTGCGACGTCTTAGGACCGGATGTGCTGCTGCGGAGCAGGTTCTATGACGTCGCAAAGGCTTAAAAACCGGTCTTGTCACTCTCGGTCGTACTCGGTTGCAAGGGTGTGAACAGGCTTTTAAGGTCCGTTCACACTTTTGCAACCGAGTACGACCGAGAGATACCAGACCGGTTTTTAAGCCTTTGCGACGTCTTAGGACCAGCTCCGCTGCAGCACATCCGATCCTAAGACGTCGCAAGAGGCTTAAAACCGGTCTGGTCTCTCTCGGTCGTACTCGGTTGCAAGAGTGTGAACGGACCTTTACGAATAAAGCGTTACCCGCATTTCGCTTGTTTCTTCGCGTAAAAAAAACAAACATCTTTGCTACTTTTTCGAGATTCGAACCAGTAACATAGACAGCTTTCTGGGACATTCCGTGGACTAAACATTCTCGAGAAAATGTCAAAATTTGTTTCGTTTTGCTGTTTTATGATACGCAGAAAATTACAGTCCTGGGGAACAGAAGTGCCCCAGCGAGCTTCCCACCGCGAATAGACGACTGCAAGCAAGGCAAGCAGGGCATCTGGCCACCGCCATGTCTCTGCTCGTGCGGGCAAGTGCGTGCAATTCAAAGCTTGCCAAAGCTGCGTTCACGCGCACGGTGCACATGCTAGCACGCATGGAGTACCAGTGAGGCGCCATGCTTGCAAAAGACCAATCTCACCAGCCAGTTTGACTACGCCACCGCTGCCGCAATGCATCGAGCTAACGTTAGTCTTTTCGCACGTGCGACAGCCTTGTTAGAGCTCTGCGCGTGCAGAGCCCGAGACGGCAAAGACGTCTCGGGCACTGATGCCTGCCTCCCGTTACCTCCCGTGAACTAAAGTTATGGCGGCTTCACGCATGCGCCCAACGCTTAGTGAGATCTATTGTATAGTTAGACGTTTTCGATGAGCAAAAATTAGCGGGGCAAGGACTATGCCAGTGCAGCAAGTCACTAACAATTCAGGCTGGCGCAAGAAGACTGTGATGAAGCGTACAATAATGTTTCAAGACTACCAACTAAACCAACGAAGGACTAAAATAAAGCACAGCGAAATAACACGCAAGAAAAAAGAAAATGACAGACTGCTTTATGTTTTTGTCTTTAAATGAAATATTAGCGAGATACACTTCCGTTCGTTTTTTTCTACGGTGGTTATTTGACCTGACACGTGTGACACCAGTTTTAAGGGACACCTTCGCCCTATACATAAAACCCGACTCCGCGAAATGTTCGCAGCTCTTTTAACATAGTCTTTATTTTTCCAAGTTGTTACGCGCTTGTATTGCCGCAGTACCGGCTCCCCGTTCACGCAAGAGAACAAGCAACAAAGGCGGATCAGACCCAGAACCGTTCGAGGTTGTAAAATAAAATAAAAGGTACCCGACAAAGCCCGTTCTGTGGTATCCGCTAGGAAAGAACAAAGTTTCCGATGGAACTGTCAGCGAGAGGAAACCTCCGGCGCGCTCGTTAAAACTCCGCTCCCTCCGCGCCCAGATATCAGCCGTGCCCCAGGTAGGAAAAGGCGAGAGAAAAGGAAAGCGAGTAAACAGAAGAAATGACAAGCCTCACGCACGCTCGGCAACAATTGTCGCGACTCTCTCGGGTTTTGACGCCGACGTTAAGGCGACGAAAAACTTAAATGCACAAAATATACATCGACCAGGCCGAGATTTTCTTTAGTGCAGCGGAAGGCAATGTACACTAAAGTCGCTCGATCAGGTCCACCGTCTTTTACAGGGAACGACAACCAAGAGGCACCACGGTGCGCGTTTTGTGTGAAAAAAAATGGCGCCTTCTAATTCGTTCTACTCGCTGCCATGTTCTTCCTAAAACCTGCACAGTCACGCCAGTGAGCCCCAATACGTGTCGGTAGATGTCAGAAGCACCAGAGTGCGCTTTTTTTTCGGAACTTTACTTTAAGACAATCTCATGTTCAAGCACAGATGTAGTCTTATTTTTGCATTGCACAGCAAAATGCTAAAGTATCTCTTTATCTGCAATGTGATACCTCTTTCTGTCTGATGGTCTCAGGCGAAGTTTCAAAAGTGTGCAAGCTGCCCGAGAAAAACATATTTTGAGAAAGATTGGAAAACATTAAAATGGTGTTTGTTGGCAGTATTCGCTGGGCCAAAAAGCAAAATGAGTCCGTTGTGATCGGGCACATGCAAGTGACGAGCTTCTATAGAGCTTAAACGAGGAGACGCAAGAGACGAAACCAAGCCCGATGTGTCGTGGGACGTGAAACACGGCGGATTGCGACAGAACTTGGCATGGTCGATGCGGTCATAATTTCCGGAACGGCCGGCGTTTGAATATAATGACCATGCGCGCGAAAGGAAGGCTTGCACACAGATACCGTTTTACCCACCAGAAATCGCGAACGTTTCGCCATGCGAATCGTAGTGCGAACAGTCGAACGTTTCGTCGTGTATGTGAATGGCGCTTAAGCTTAACCGACATCCTACACCGGAACCATGTCACTGAAGCGTCCGCGTGAGTGCGACTGTACCGGAGTTTATGCTAAACGAAACTACATATAATCCTCGGAGGTGAGAACAAAATAGGTGCTTCTTACCAGATTGTCATAGTGACCGGCGTGACTATAAGGGACTTTCACTATCGAAGAAAAAAAACACGGGGACGTGGAGAAAGGAAGTAACTTCCGAGACAAGGCCCGGAAATTGTCCCCGAGGGCAGAAGCGGCAGAAGAGAAGTAAAAAAGATACGGAGAAAGCTTCCGCTCGGGAAAGGACGCGATTCCTTATCTCCCGTCTTGGTGAGTCAAAGTGGGACACGGCTTCCCATGGCCTGCCCGGCGAGACGTTGTCACGAAGAACCTTAAATATCCGACGCGGTATGTTTTTCCTCCCGCCCAGCGGAAATCTAAGATGGTATGGCAGAAAGCAACAGGACCAGCGAAAGAAAAAAAAAAAGGGAGACAGGAGGGTGACATTGTGCAAAGGCTCTCCCAGATGCAGGGTGGGATCACGAAGCGCGAAGGTCCTCATTAGTACATCGCCTGCTTGTTCTCTATCTCACAAGTTGCTTTCTGTGCTGGCGAAGGCACGGGCGCGAGCGCGTGATTTTCGAAAGCGCTTTCGATGCGCGAGTAAAGGCTGCTTCTCAACTTGAGCCTGCTAATATGACCAAGTGCCTTAAAAGCTCTTGGGATCTTTTATGGCGAGAGAGCATACTGGCGCCATCTATCGGATAGCCGTAAAACACATAACATTCCAGACATTTCTTTTTTTTTTTTGCTGAAAAAGATGTTGACAATTTTGTAAAGGACCACTTTTACGAATGATACGTACGTTTGATTTGCAAATACTGCGAAACTTTCACTTATGCAGTTCCAGGATTACCTCATAGGTGGTGCCAGTGTGCCAGTGTATTCTCTCGTCGTAACAGATGACAAGAACTCGGTCGTAAGCAAACGTAAGTGTGTAAACGGGCCTTGAAAAGTAATCGTGCTGTGTGTTTGATAAGAGAGCTGGAAATGAGTCAGTCTCAGTCGGTGTCTGATGTCTCAGCTGCATGTGAGAAATTTAGCCAGTGCAGCACAACTTTTAGCGTGTGGGCCTTTTAACGTGCATCATGCAGTAGTTATCCACAACCGCACGCCGGTGCGATGTTCATTCAGAACAAAACGGGCAGGGGTTGGGATTAAACCCAGGATTCCTGGGTTCATAAGATACAAGCCTGTAAAGTTGGCAGACAAACGCTCAAAGTACAATTTTTCAGAGTTAGTTTTCCTCTTAGTTACTACAAGACATGAGCACACAGGCGGTGCGCGTGAATTCCTCTGTCCAGCTCTTGATGATCTACGATATTTTCTGTACCGCACTTTATTTTTTAGGGGAAAACTATTTATAAATTCGTTTATGATATAGACTAGGTAATTACGTATAAAACTATCAGGTGCATTAAACATATCGACAATTCACCCTCTGTTTAATCTTATCTGAAATTACCCAGTAGTAGCTGCAAAGCAGACAAAGAAAGTCAAATTACGTTGAGTATCTAGACAGCGAGGGGTCGATCCGTTTTTTGCTTATTGCAACACTGATTTACGCCGCGAATGATAAATCTATTCAATGGCCTACGACTGCAGAACTCGGATTTTTATACGAGCAGCACGTAGTTGTGATTCCGGAAGCGCACTCCAATACGTTATAGTTACGGTAAGCAGCCGTACAGTGAATAAAAGCCTCCTCATTCATCGCACCCGCGAAACCATGTCCGGGAAGTTCAGTTAAACAGAGATGGATTGTCGCAACGAGCGAGTTAGGCGTTTGCACTGTCGCGTGCGAACTTGTATAGCACCTATAGCCTCACCTTCCAGGCTATTAACGGTCGATATGTTAACTGGGGTCATCGAGATAGGTCGTTCACTACATTCACCGACACAAATGTATGGCCCCTATGGAAGTATTCAATTTGTGGGCGTGCGCGAAATCCGAAACCGGGAACGAAACCGAAAGGCATACGTGAAAAGGGCAATCTGATCATAGCGTGCCAACAATGGCAGCCATCGCTCGTCAAAACAAAGACGGAAAAAAACAAAACAAAATCTTGTCAGTAACAACAAAGCAAAAAGAACGATAGAAGCGCATAGTAAAAGGGCTGCATGCATCGACCTGAAAGCTGGAATCCACGGACTTCTTTTTCCTTTCCGTTGTAAACAATATCGCTACCGCCCACTATCGACGGACCACTGCGCGCTTTCGGCTTTTGTTGTTTGTTGCCCGTTTTCTTGTCTCGCAAAGTTCTCACGAAACGCATTCCAATTATTCATCTTCCGGAACACACCACCGGAAACATACTCGGGTACGAGCGCTGTGGCTCCCTCGAGTTACCGTCCATATCCTAACGCGGTGAGTAGGAACGTCGCTACTACACTCACTCAATCTTTAATAATAATAATAATAATATTATTATTAATAATAATAGCTACTATCTCCATTTCATCATACGTACAGACGCAGCGGAGACTACGAGCCATCCTATTCGCGACTCCAGCGACCTATAGGGGACGCCACTATTGGGCAAATACGGTCGAATCCAGGTCGTGCCGTGCCATGTGCCAGCTCAACGCACAACGCTGGGGCATCAGCGAGCGGGAATTGGACTCCAAATGGTTCGCCCCGCCTTTTATTCTCCACGTTTCGAACCTCCGGTGATGTGTTGGGGTAAGCGAGCTTCCAGAGACTTGACTTTCTTCGAGGAAAGGACTGCCCACTGTCCTTTCACTGTGCTGATGAACGTTGAGAAACGCGGAATGTCGGGCTCACGCGGTTCCATAGGTCTGCGTGCAGAGCAACCAGGGTCACAAGAGCGATACTACGGTTACGACACAGACACTGGTAGAACTGTTCTGTCGCGCAATCCACCGACAACATGCAAACACGGAAGCCAGAAGAGACGAGCAGAAATCGCGAAAGGACCTGGTCCGGCCAGTTCAGTGTTTTCCCGCTTGGTGTCGTTCGTTTTGCTGGAGTCGCGAATAGCTAATCCCGCTCTGTGAACGTAGCCCGTGATAATGTCTTCGCGCGTCGCTGCGCCTTCTCTCAAAGGTCACGTGATGCTCACGCGGCCTTTGGTTGGCTCCGATAGGTCGTAGAATTCACTGCGCTTGGAAGAAGGGTGAAACGGACTATAGAAAGAGCAGCGTCGTTCGTTGCAATGAAGCTCAACTCCGACCCAAACGCAAACTATCTAATCTTCTTTGTTACTGGTATAATGTTTCTGGTAGATAATCAAACGATTTTTTCATATGTCGTCGTTATTTTTTATCATTATAATCTTCCAAGACAAACGATTGCTGCGAGTATATATTCATCTAAGTTTGTAGATGAATATATCAGACAAATATGAATGTTGACAACAGATCTGCTTGTTTTGCTTTTCACGATTACGAGAGACATCATAACTGTCCCATGGAGCGCAGCCGGAAGTTTGTAACAGCGAAAAAAGGCTCCTAAATTCCCTCCCTCAGCGAAACAGGAGTGATAATGGCTGCGACGCGGCATAGTTCCAAGGAAAGCCACCCCACAGAGAAGTCCTCTTCTTGGCGCTGCGGCCCGCGCGCCGGTAAAAGGAGAGAGTGGACTGCCCGAGATATGATCAGTGGCGCGCTCGCTTACGGATTGGTCTCGGGACACTCGACAATCGTCCATTTTCTCTCACCAAAGTGCTAGGTCCTTGGCCCGACTTAAAGAAACAAATGCGTGCATTAGCCTTACTAACTGCATTTCTGAAGGACTCAAAGATAGAGGCCAAATATTAAGTTCAATGAATACGAGTTACTGGTATAGCAGGATTTAATTACACATATTTTGTACCACTGTAGCCTACTGTACATCTCGTACTTCTCAAAGTGCACTTGCTTGTGATATTAACGCATCACGTCCATAGCTTACTTCGTTACTCATTATGCCCAGATTTCATAATTATTGAACATATCATATCATACTTTACCCCATTACTAGCATTGAAGTGGCCGGCCCCAAATTATGGGGCCAAAATCTTCATCTCATTAAATAAACATTGAATTGAGAGAGTGGAGCGCGCACGGCCGCCACAGAGGCCGACTGACGGCCGGCCTCTGCGGAGGACAGCGGGGGAGCTCCTTGAAGGAATGCGCTGCGTGTACGATTGCTTTCGCTTTCCTACATGTAAGCAGTCTTAAGTGTCCTCCTATAATTTGTTTTCTTAGGCCTTCTATGTGCGACAAAAGGAAGGCCTTGTAAATGACGGAAATCTTTATTATGCTCTAACCGTAACGCTAGGAGGGATCACAGTATCCTAAGAGACAGACGACTACTCATTAAATTAAATAAAAATTGTAAGAAGTATAAAAAAGTAAGACTTTTCATTAGCAGGACGTAAAGTAAAGATGCCATTATAGAAGTCACCCAAAGTTAATTGATTAATATTAATCTGACTACTCGGAATCCGTAAAACGTGTCATAGCTATTGCGAAAGGACCCGCGGGCACAGAAACAAAACACCTTGCTCGGAAGTACGAAAACGAGATACAGGATTGAAAGTTCGCAGTGTCAAAATGTTCAATACGATAACAAAATATATATCCGGTGATAATCATAATGCACTAACGAAGAACGAGGTTCACAAACAGCAGAACCTACGCACCGGAATGCTAATAACGACCTCTACCTTTAAACATTTTTTTTTGTTTCTAGAAAGAGCGAAGCGTTCCAATTACTGCCTTTTAAAAGGATGTGGCCGCTAAAAACACTGGGTTCCCAGCACCACTGCTCTGCACATTACTTTTGTGTGAAAGATACACGGCTGAACATAAACATTGACAGTATAATTGCATGAGGAAAAATGAACATCATCCAGTTAAAAAGCACACAAAAGAAAAAAAGAAATCACGCCGAGGAGAAACAAGCACAACACATTTACTCGCACATAAGAGCGAAAGGCTCCTTCGAAACGCCACACGTTGGATACTAATGGAACGATGCACTCTGCTAACAATCGTGAAGCACATGTAACGTACCTAAGAGCATAATACGTTGTTAGTTGATAGTATGCACACGTATCTTTTCACGAAGAAGAAAGTGGCAGGAACGTGTTGTAACTTGTACGTCCACCCTGACATCTCCAGCAATCGCAGGTAATGGTGACAGCGCGATGATGGCGGGTGTAAATATTACCGCGAAGAACACGTCTAACTCAAACAAGGTTATCGACGTTGTTTTTTTAATTTTTATTTTCATGTACCGTAAGGATTACGTAACTGCCAACGCGCATTCACCAGCGCCCTGGAATATATGGTTGGAAGGCAGCACCAACTTTGGTGTTAATGTCGCCCACTTCAAGTCACCAACGGCTTAAGAAACGCAGGGTGCGGCAAACCCCGACAATCTAATTATCATTCCGCAACCAATGAGATTGCAGTATTAGCCGATAAGAACGCAAAAGAGCCAATCACGAAGCAAGAAGCGTGCACGCAGATTACAAGCAACGGTCTGCGTTCCTCGAGTCGTCGTCAGTGACTCTAGAAAACGTCGTCCTGGGGGCTATGTTCGACAAATGTTTCCTTTCTCCTAATAAGAAAGGGAAGTGACGGAAGTGACGATATCCCGTCTGATTGGTAAGAGGCTCAAATGGCCAAAGTTCCCTCTTTCGTCATTTGAGCCTCTAGTCAATCAGACGCGATAACATCACTTCCGTCACTTCCGTTTCCTTTTAAGAGAAACGAAACATTTGTCGAACATAGCCCCCTGCTCGTGCTCCGTGTATCGGATTGATTAGCCCAGGCATCGTGTTCTCAGTTGGAGGAGCCTGTCTTTATTTGGGAACTGCCCGTATGCTGAACTCCCATATACCGTTGACAGCAGAGGGCAGATACGTACGGCAGGTCGGGCGCCATAACTTCCCAAGAAGCAGGACGGTTCGGTGTGAATGTTAACTGAATCCTAGAACCCGCTTTGAGTGCGCGTCTTTCTTGTCAGCAGGGATACCACCAAGAGTTCGTGCATGGTCCGTGAAAGAAATATGCGGTACAACGTATCGAAGAATATTCGCACGTTGCTGTCTGCAAAATAGGTTGCTACACCAGCATAGAAAACAAGGTTACGAGTCATTTAGTCAATAAACAAATCTAAAAAAAATCATCAGCCATTTTGTTTAGCACACGACACAGACGTGACCCAGAATTTCGAACAAAGATATGAACTATCGCCGCCCCGAGGAGCCGGCGGAAAATAGACACGCGCGACTGGACCACCACCCAGAGAGAGCGGAAGGAAACTAGGCACGCAAGCGCTTGGAACGACGACAAAGAGAGGGTGGTGCGAGTTTTTGTTGTCGGACATGAAAAATCCACGGAACCCTAGCCATAAACAGCTTCGCTGTAATATTGTTCGGTTTTGTGCGCGCCAGAAAGCGAAGGCAGCCGCTGCCTTTCGGTTTAAATACGCAAACACATTAAGACCTTCGGTCAAAACCATATTCCGTTGCGGTACGTATGCTCGAAGTTCAAGAACAATTAAAACAAGCAATAGACGGTAGTGGCACGCTTCCGTGCAAGCGCTCGTTTCGAAACGAGAGCACAGCCCCGACAAAAGCCAATAAAGAAGAGACAGCGTATAGCCAGCGTCGGTGATTAAAGCACGAACGACCGCAGCTGGTGCGAACAACACGGGGCATATTTCCCCCAAACCACGCCGCGTGCACCGACACACACCGCTGAACCCCCCACTGCCGAAAGAACACCCCCCCCCCCCCTCGCTAATGGCCCCAAAGGCGACAGACACCAGGTTGTGTACGCTGGCGTCGTCGTCGCACTCTCGCCTTCTTTATTAGGGGACGGAAAAACAAACAAAACGTCGCCAACGGCGCGGATCCGTACGTACACCGCCGCCGGCAGCCGCAGACTCGCCCCACAAAACAAACGCAGAAAGCAGCCGTAAAGGACGCTGGTGGCGTCCGCTCGAACCACTGGTGTGCTTGGATTTGAGAGTGTTCCGAACTGCTCGATCGGTTTCACGTGGCTCGTGGGCCCCCGCTTGCAACACGATCTGCAAGAAGGTGGCGAAAGCGTTGACCGCCTGCAAGCGTCTACGTCCCTTCCACCCTCTTTCGTCCTCGCCACACGAAAACGAAACGCATCAATGGATGCGCACTTGCCACCAGTGTGCCCAGAGGAGGCGTCGGCCATGAAACTGCAAACGCTATCCTTGCTTTGAGTTGCTGCCTCTCTTCAATCGAGGCTCTCCACGAACCACAATCCGAAGGCCTCCTCCAGCCTCGCTCTCGCCGACCCGAAAGGTGGCGGCCAACGACAACAGCCAAAAACGCGCCCGATCCGAGGCTCCAGCCGCGGAAACTAGACGCCGCATTGACTCCGCTTATTAGTAGGCCGGGGATGGCGCCGCGGGTCTACTACTTGGCTTCGAATTCGAGCCGTATTGTGCTGCTCCGGCCTCCCGATCGTCGAGGCTGAGCGAACGGTCCAAATGAACGCTCCTCTCCGGCCGTTCCCACGGTCCGCTTGCCTTCTCGCTTCCGCTGTTCGTGCCGCCCAGGAGGTCAGCGGCAGAGCGTTGAATGAGCGTCGTGTCCGCGGACTCCGTTCACGCCTGGGCGGACCGTGCAGTGCGAGTGGATTGTATACACTAGAAGGGCTTTGGTCTTTATGAGCGAGTCCAGACAATCCCACGAGAGGGTATGAAGATGCGTCGCTGTCATCGACCCGCACGTGGGACGCGGTATGTTTAATTCTCGTTACGTGTGATCGGTCTTCCGGTTTTCGATGCTTACAGTTTATTCGAATGAAGGATACAATCCAATGAAATTCCCGACCCTCTAGTTTCTTGCTGAGCATACAATGCATCAATCATTACGCCCTACAGAGTGTATCCGGCGAACCCCAAGGCCAAAAAGACAGTCTGGCACCGAAAGTCGACCTCCACATTGCTCGCTGTACACCAGCAAATCGCACATTCGAGTCATACGTTTTTTTACCGCGCCTCGTCATTCGGAGCATAGTTCGCTCCGTAGCGCTGATCGTACAATTTTTTTTTTCTGCGCTATTTGTTTGTTTGTTTTTTCGTGAGGCAACGAGTTCCCTTTCGTCCGAGAGCGCGTCGTATCAATATAGAGCGACCCGTAGCAAACCTATCGCTCAAATCTATGTTATCACAGAAAGCACTACACGACTGCTCAATCGTCATCCCCTGAAACAAAATGAAAGAAAGAGAGAGAGAGAAAGAGAGCGACAGAAGAAAACACAGAGACAGTGGCGACAGGTCGATCAACAAGACCAACTTCTCCTGCCCCCGTGAGCGATAAGGAAGCCCGCCGTAGCAACATGTCGCTCCAATCGACGGAGGACGGAATCCTTCAGCCTCGTTTCGCAGGAGGACATAGAGCGGGGCGCAGCGAGGGCGCCACAGACACACACTCAGGACGTCCTGTCCGCCATCAATGTCAGCCGTCGATCGGCGGCGTTGAGGGCGCCTGTCCATTAAAAGACGATTAAGAGAGGAGCGCGCCCGACGCCGGAGAGTCGCAACACACTCCTCCAGCCTCTCATTATACGCGGTGGACGCCATGACAGCGCCGGACCAGCCCCCGGCAGCGACTCGCCCTGGTGTCGATCGAACGACAACAGGTTGTCTGTTCGAGCGGAGGGAACAGACTTCGTCCAGTGTACAACTTCGACTACATTTTTTGTAGCTTTTTTTTTTTTTTAATTGACCGTCTGGTTTTAATTATCCTATTGTTTGTTGTGGACTGTAAACCCTGGCTCTTTACAGACGTCCCCAAGTACGGCCTCTGGGCGTCACCACCTTGCAACTGGCGTATGTGCATTGTCAGATAGTTAATTAATAATAAGAAGTTAGGTCATTCATTCATCTATTGGTTTATTTTCTGTGATCATGAACGTCTCATGCGTCGGTAATGATGCACAAACAGTGCTAGTACAATGAATCAGAAAAAACTGAAATGCTAAAAAACAAATTCAGCCAAAAAGTGAAATCAATATACGTTGCACTTAGGGGCTAATTTAGATGATTTGATTAACGAAAAAAGTAGAGAAAACTCGCAAGACTCACTTTGGAACGTGAACATAAAGAGAAGACGTTAGATCAAGAAAAGGAATGAATTCACGAAGGCATTTATACAAATATATTAAATTTCGCTCCCGTCGTCTTAACCCGAAGTAGGGGAGAAAAAGTGCAGCGTTCCAAAAGTATCCCGCTATATGCCTAATAAAATGTATGACCAATATAACGATCATAAAAAAACGAAAAAACGGTTTATAACACTTTTTACCATCGCTTAGCTCGCATGTCCAGTACAGTTCCAAAAAACAGAGGAGAACTCCAGCCTGGACCGAGTTAATGAAAAGTATAATCGAAACATAGTGGTTGACGTGAAAAACTCGCAGGTAATTTCAACCTCGCTAAGGCTTTCCACACCCGAGTAAAGCGATTTTAATTCACGGTGGCCAGACAAGCGTTTGAAGCGTGACTCGTTGCAAGAGCGTGTACTCTCTTCCAGAAGGGCGAATGGTGGCCGAGTGGGTTAGCGCACACCAGCTCGGAGCACGTGGAGCGAAAGCTCGCGCTGCAGTACCCAGGCATCCTGGGTGCAATCCCCACCCCTGCCCGTTTCGATCTGGATGAACATCGCGCCGCCGTGCGGTCGTGTATCGCTACTGCGTGATGCACGTTAAAGACCCCAGGCTAGCGCTTGTAGTGCACTCGCTAAATTGTTCATCTACAGCTGAGACACCAGACGCCTACTGAGGCAGACTTACTTACGGCTGTATAAACATACACACAACATGCTTTTGCTTCTTTTTTTTAAATAAATGTGCAAAAGCTTTTTTTTTTAATTCAGCTTTTTTGTTGTTTTGTTCGTCCGTTTTTGCTGTTACTTTCTCGACCCGAGGAACGCTTCGTTTTCCTTGTTTATATTCTCACGTTGGTAAAACTCAAATTTTGTATCCCAGATTTTACTTCACGTAATGTTATCCTAGTCAGATTGTGTACTGATTATGATATCTCACTGTGTGTAAATGTTTCATGCCTCTTTTCTCCCGCCCATTCTAAAGCTCGACCGATTTACATGATTTTAGTTTTTGTTTGCTATACCCTGACCTTACATTGTCTTAACACCTAAATTGTTTTGTTCATTCAAAAAAAGAAGAAAAAAACTATTCGCTTCTTTTTCTTTTTGTTTGGAGGAGAAAGGGGAAAGGTGTTGGGGGAGGGGGCTGGTCTTTCAAATAACGGCCAAATGCGAGATTGAATACCGCTTCAACATCGATCGCGGCGGGGATACTTGTTGCCTCGGAGTTGGCGCGTTATCACAAACGAATTGGAAACCGTTTAACTCGCCGACATATTACTAAACGCCCGTAAAAATCAAACATCATCAAAGCTCGTTGTAAGCGAACGCTCAGCTTTGGCTCATAAAAGTAAAACTTATATATGTCTCAGTATTTTCACTTTATACCCCATAAACTAGAAAACGCCAAAGCGGACTTAGGAGGCTCTTAACGGCGGTCGTTTCATGGTCTTTTCATGAGAGGCGAAATTTTGGTTTTCGAGTGGTAGCGGATATTCTGGTCCCTCGAACCATTTACGCCAATCGGCTAGAAGCAAAGAAAGGCATATCATGAGCGTTAGCCGGTGGATACAAAGGTGAAGTTAACGGTCGTAAACACGGCAGAACCCAGTGGAAAAATCTTTGGCGTTAGAACGTCCCACTCACTTTGTTTCGGGTTACAGGAAAATGCGATAACAAGTATCGTAATATAAAGAATCGGCTAGTCTCTGTTTTATGGGACTTGGTACGTGTGCGCTTGGTCCTGCTTACATATTGCCCGTGATGCATTGTGTGGGCACTCTGATAGCACAAGGCCTTCGACCTGGTTGCCCGCATGTTACGTCATCACTGGCCATCTCCATCTCGAGCAGCCAAGTGTAACCGGCCACGCGAGTGGCGCTGCGCCGTTGACAAAGAAATCGGCGCAGAAGGATGCGCAGGCGCTTTTGGGGCGGCGGTGATGATAGTTTAACAAATGACTACATGTTGTGGAACCATTTCGTCTTGTCATTCTCCGTGGCAGGCTTCAGCAAGGGAAACCCGTCAACTGTGAACAACAATCACTGGTCCTTCTTTAGTCAGCTAGCGATGGTCGTCTAGTCACAAAGTTAAAATAGCTTCCACCCTGTTTTTCACTAATTCCGCGTCACGTAATCCCTGGCACATGATACCGATATCGCAAATAGAGGCATTCCGGGTGTATAGACGCACCCAACACACCGAGAAACTTCTGAGTGTGTAGTAAGGGGCGACAGAGTAAATTACGGAAGGAAGAAGCTAAAGAATTAAATGTCGGCCATGAAAAGATGACTACCGAGATACCGCTCTTACAAGGCCGCAATTTTTTGTCACCTCATATTCATTCACTGCGAAAACATGTGTGCAACTTTCGATGACACAAAAGAAGAGCTTAAGAAGCACACGTTGGGGCCTATTAAGATGGTTTCTTAAGCTGTTAGTAACAATATATATACTGGTAGTCGATACTTATCCAAACAGCACCTAGATATGTTACTCCTTAGCGAGTCCCAAGGGAAACGCGATGTTTCAGCATATTAGGAACGCGGTACTTGCTCCCGTTACACACTCTAAAAAAAATATGATCCAAAAAAGAACTTTTAGGGGTTCTTCGGCTTGTCCATATTTCGCACCCTTAAATATTTATTTTAAGTACCCCCTAAAAGGGTCCTTCGTGAAGAACGTAGAAAGGGTTCTTTTAGACTCATTTTGTTTTATGCGAAACAGGTCTTCATCGCAGTTTTCTCTCTAGGGCACCAGCGGGCGACAGTGCTTAAGCAAAACCGTTCTTAACGATCTAAAAGACTTCTTGGGGCGTCAAAAAACCTTTCAAACCCAATTTCTTTTTTTAGTGTATGCGCTACTGATTTATTTTTTTATGGACACCAAAGTAGCGGCGCATATGGTTCCCCAGAAATTGTACTGAAGACCATCTGTCGTTACTTTCTGGAGAAGGTGAAGCGGAGAGATATCCACTGTTTTACTCACCAACAACAAGGGGTCCGATGGACCATGCAGCGGTTTAATGAATATACCAAAGACGATATAGGTTAGCTGAAACACGCGACCACCTATTAGAACATCGAAATGCTTTTTCACGGAAGGGCCCAAACTCCGAAATTTTGTCCGTCCGTCAGTCAGTCCGTGCATTTCCTTCTAAATCCAGAAAGAAACTAACTCGGTGTTTAGGTCAAGTGATCTATACACAGATTAAGTTTCCCCGTCAAAGTCGGCCAAGAAATCGATGTCACATGAACTGACGTCGCGTGACCTAACGCACCTGACGTCACGAGACTTACGCACCGATTTAGTTTCCCCGCTAAATGTAGCGAAAGCATTGACGTCACTTGACCTGATGTCACTTAACATATACACCAATTCGGTTTCTACGTTAAATTTGACCTGACGACACTTGATTCATTGATGGATTTTCCCCCTAAATCTAGTAGAAAAATTGACGTCTCGTGACCTAAGCACCTTGTGTTCTGCTCAATGTAACGGGTATATCGACAAAAATAAAGGTCCTTGTTACCCCCCGAAAGGGTGGTTCAATGTCTTCTCATTAATTTTAAGCGATCGCACGTTATTAAATACTGCATTTCATGCATTCTAGGAAATTGAAGATGAATGCCGCTGCCAATTCCCCCCCCCCTTTCATTTCACTCGCATTCGTGGTGGAATGAGATCGCTGTTACTTCAACTTGGGCGATAAATGAAGTCTGGTATTTGACGTTCGTCGGTATAAATGAAGTCAGGCAAGGTAAGGTGGAGAAACAGCGGACACGTTTTCGCTGCAATACTACTGGGTCTTTCGCTCACCGCGTGTCTCTAGGCTTGCAGGTCAGTGTCGGCGGTGTAACACGAAGAGGCCGCCACGTTGTAGGACACGAGCTACGGTTTTTGTTTTCCTTTTGAAATGGGACTCTCGGAATCGACGAGTGAAAATAAAGAAATCGGAGCGAACCAATCGAAGCAGTCGGCCCCGCAAAACAAAGTACCCCAAAAAGCGCCTATATAAAAAATCTTACTCCCCTCCAACCGAGACCAGAAGAAACCTGTTCAAAAATAAAGTTTGTTCCAAAAATAAAGTTTGTTCCAATCCAAATGTTCAAAACAGCCCGTCCAGTAAAGAAATATTTAGAAGAAAATGCTTAACAACTGGGCCGCCTTCAAAACAACAGGAGGCTTCGCTTGGATGCTGCGGAATATTAACGGGAAAAGGTAAGCTCCAAAAAACACACACGAACACGCACACAAACGAAAACGCACTATCAGTTAAAACAAACGAAAAGGTGGGCTACAGGTTTCTCTTGCGTCATCGCCTACCCCGAGAGAGGGCGAGCGTTTCAGCTGCGCCAGCGATATACTCTACCTGGAAAGCGAGAAAATAAAAAAATAAAAAAAGCAGAAAAAGACAAGGGAGGCGTCCTGAAAACATGGTTCAAGGCCATCAACTTTTCGGTCCGTGTACGTTGGCGGCGGTTGCAGCTTCGGCGCAGGCCCCTCGGAGAAACAGGTAGAAAACCAAAGCGCCGCCGCGACTGGATTCGAACGATGCCCCGGGCGAAACGGCAAAGACCTCTCCGAAGAGATCACCGGCGGGCGGAAGGCGGAATCGTCCGAGGAGGAAAAGATTTCGGTGGCCAGGCCGCTCGCTACTGCCGGTTCCGAAAAGTGAAACAGGGCGGGTCGAAAAAGTAAGAAGAAAAAAAAAGAGGAAAAGTTGGAGGAAAATGTAATACGGGTGGGAGCGGTAGGGCGGGGATTGTTTTGAGTCTCTCTGGCCGCCACTGAAGCGTCACCATGGGCTAGCTGCAGCTGGAATCTTTCAAGCTTTCGCGGGTGTGGGAATCGGGTAGTACAGAATGTTCCCAAAAATTCCTGATCTCATGTAATCAATTTAAAATCGCGTGGCTTTGGTATAACCATGACGTACGAAAAAATAACGAACAACACTACAAAAAGTAGCACGAAGTAAGTATCGCACTTGCAAAACGTGAAAAGTGAACATGGTTTATTCATACACAGCTTCGGACGGGTTCACGTCCCTGGCGCTTTGTCAACAACTCGTGCCATTCATATAGCGTCAGATATGAACGCCATGAGACGCAGCAAGTAAATAAGAGTATTGGTGGCCTAATGTCGACCGAAGTTGTGCAGTGCTCGCCGGAAGCGCTTACTCGAAAGCAACTTCCACCAAACTCTCTGCAGATAATCACTCATAATGTTGGCCGCAAATTAACACAGGCTTCTGACTTCTCGGTGACTTAGCTCTTGAGAAATAATACGGAGAAATCGCAGTGACCCTCTTGGTAAGGATTCTGGCCCGAGATCTGACCACGGCTAAGCGTTAGAGCGTGACAAGCGTCAAAACTCGTGGGCACTTTTTCTCGTTCACTCGTCCTCACTTTGTAGCAAAGCAGTCCGTAAGACCGGTTGCGTCGTTTCTGTTTTCGTCACGCCAGCTCAAAAAAGCGGCGGGCCAAGACGACGCTTAAAAACGAATTAATTTCCAGGCTCATTTACGTCCTTATAAATGTAGGTATCTTCCGACCGTTGGAGCTGCTCACAAAATGTAGCCAAGTTATGCTCGTTACTTCTATAATACCGCGTGACGTCTAGCTCTGCTGAGATAGCTATACTTCGTTTCAGCTTGGGTCCAGACGCAGCCGATGCTACAAGCGCGAGCTCCGGGCTTCCAGCATCCCTGCCAAGCACGCGCGCTCGTGCAGTACAGGCACTGTTCAGGGCCACACGCTCGTGCTTGTAGCATCGGCTGCGTCTGGACCCAAGCTGAAACGAAGTATAACCAAACGTTCAATTTCTAACGAAAAAAAAAAAAGATATTGCCACAGTTTTGTTTTATACTTCGTTTCAGCTTGGGTCCAGACGCAGGCGATGCTACAAGCGCGAGCTCCGGGCTTTCAGCGTCCCTGCCAAGCACGCGCGCTCGTGCAATGCAAGCACTGTTCAGGGCCACACGCTCGCGCTCGTAACATCGGCTGCGTCTGGACCCAAGCTGAAACGAAGTAGTATACTCTGCTCTCGCGTCTTGTAGTTGTTTTTACACCTCAGCTCCCGGCGCGTGATCCAAACGTCCGTGCCGACTTTGTTGCAAGATCACGACCCCCCGTCGATTGACTAAGGCGCACTCGTCGTTGCTTGGTGCCCGTGAAGGAAGCTTTTGCCCGCCGGAATGACACACCTAGCCCAGATAGGTGCGTGATGATGACTAAGCCGCCACTTAGGCCGCCATATCTTCTCGGTTGACTAGATCGCCGACGGAAACGCTTTTTTTTTCCCCGAAACCTGTTCGAGTAGCGGTACGAACTCAATGAGTCGTTTGTGCGTCGTACCTTGCGACAACTTTAGAGGCGAGTCGGCGAGTCATCAAGACGCTCCCAGCTTTGGCCCACGCATATCACCAGACGCGGCCTTGAGATGCCGAGTTGTTGATGCGACCGGCTGTTACCGAGGTTTCGCATCGACGCCAGTCAATTATCTTTCGGGAGATCGACACGATGAAATATACCAATGCATTTCCCGATTCGCACTACGGGGAGCGTATTCGTGCGGTAACACAAATAGGTGGGAAAGACACAAGAGGGGAGAAGAATGGAACAAGGCAGCTCTGCAACTTGCAGCAAAACATCCTTTTGTCCTTGGTGTGTCTTTCTCGTAGTAATAAGTTTGCTTTTCTTAAAGAGAAACTTGGGCTCGAGGTTACAGATAACTCGAAGACGATCTAAGAGAATTCCCAGTTTATTAACATTGAGAAAATCACTGCGAAAAAATAACGTCTAATCGTATTTTCACTGTTGTGACGGGCGATTCTTCCTGGTGTAACACCGGTAATACAAGGTTCTATTATATGATGAATGGTCTTTCACACTGTGTGCGTCTTTATCTCTATGAATGGTAATGAAGCAATCAGGGAACAAATGATTAGCTACGGCCAGTACGATTCCCGAGGCATCAGACACGACCCTTTGAAGAAGGCTGATTTATCAATATCTAAACCTGCACACAACAAATATTAACGTTTGATGTTCAGCCTTCTTTCTATCATTCCGATGATGTGACTACCGCAGTTTTTGTTTTGTTTTGCATCGACTCAGGTCATACGTTCACGAGTCATTCAGCCGCGCGGAAACCGCACGAACACCTAATGTTGTTCAGCGGCCAAAGCCTACTTTGACGACAAAATTAGCGCATCGTACAGAAATAGTATGGATTGATGATGACCTATCAAATCTGTAAAAAGAAACAAAAGGCGGCAAGATGCGGGTAGATGAAAAATGGGCGTCACCTTACCTATGACACAGACGAGTGAGTATAGTATCCAGAGGCCGACGAGCCGCCGCTGATGCTGCTTTCGTGATTCCATTTTCTTTCAGTCGATGCACACCAAATACAAAAGCACACTCCTCTAGGATCCTTTTGCTCTCTCACTCTTGTCTCCGCAGTCGTCGACGTGGCAGAGTACACACCCACCGCCAAAAAAAGCACACGGACACGGACGAAATTATAACAACAGCAACAAACAAAACGCGGAAATAAACGCACGATCTGGCGGTATCTCCCTGGGCACAGCCGCGTGCGCGGTGGCGGCTCACGGATACACCGATGCGGAACGTTGGCGGCGGCAGTAACCACATGGGACAATAACAAGAAGCGTCAGAAACTCCCAAAGAACTAGCTAACACCCACAGGAGGTTTCGCACGTCAACTCGTCGGCGGGGCGGCCACAACCACGGCTTGCGACGGGGAACTAAGCGGCACCATGCAGCGAGCACACGACACGGACCGAGGGGCTGTCAACGGAATTCCGCGCCTCTGCTTCGGAGCGTGACGGCGTCAGAACGTCGACGATACGGACGCTGGCACGGCGCGCCAACGAATGAAGTCCCGCGCGAGGGAAGCGCCTGCCCGCCACGCCGCCCGATCTTGCCGCTGGGTCCCGCCGGCGACGGAGAACCGGCAAAACGAGAGGAGGGGTTTCCGAGCGAGGAGACGCTGGCGCCGGTCAGGGATGCGGCGGCTGGGGCCGGAACTACGACTCCATTCGAGCGGCGATCGGGAAGGCCGGCTGAAAAGAACAAAACGAAATAAAAATTCAGGTTGCTGTTTGCCATGTTCCACAAACGAACTGCAGCGAAGGCCGAGGCGCCGCACACTGTCCTGCTCACAGACTACACACTGACATTCTCCACCCCTTCAAAATTTATTAGAGTACAACACAAATTATGGATTTGTGACTTCATTCTTGACACTGTGACGTCACGGGACGCCGTGACGTCACATAGGACTGCGACGCCATGCCCTTACCTTCACGAAACACGCCCCGTGATTCGCAGCGCAGGCCCGCCAATACCAGCTGTCACCTTAAAAGAAACCATGCTTTCTTACTTTGCTTTGTTTGACTTTAAGGCCGACTGCAGGCGACGCTGCAATGCAATGAAGATAATTAAGTAGTGCCAAAAGTGTATCGTCACGGCGATCGTGAAATGAAAGTTCGCTATCACCGACTAAGCTAATCACCTTTGCACGTGCAGTTAATGCGCCGCGATCTTTCGCTTTGATTCTACGCGTGATCGGCTTACGACGGTGCACAGCAGACCCACAAAGACAACGAGCGCCGGGATTACGCGCTTTTGACGCTGCTTGATAGGTTTCAGGCAATCGTAGCGTCGACTGCGATCTGACTTAAAATGAAATGGCAAAATATAACCCTATGCGGAGAGCAAGTTCGTCTGCTTCTTTTTGCAGGGGTTGTGGTGTCGTCAGAACGCCGAGCTCTGATTGGCTCTGATTGAAAGGATAGTGGGTAGACCTCAAGGCAGCGTGCTTTGAGGTCTACCCACTATCCTTTAATCAGACCTCGACGTTCTGACATCACCGCAATCCCTGCAAAAGAAGCAGACGAAGTTGAGCTCCGCATAATCTTCGACGTTCCAAAAAGCGCCTCTGAAGCGGCAGCTGCAGCAAAGTTGGCGAGCTGCCAAATTGATTTCGCCTCTCGGACCAGGTGCGTCGTGGCGTCATGTCAAGGCCACGCTTCCGCGTCTCGCGTCAATATACGCCTTCCACTCCAGCTGCGTCGCGCGCAGTGCCGGGAAGACTCACGTCCTAGCTCGGCATGAAAGCCTTTCATGCTTTCTCGTGCTCACCCGCTGTCCGTAGCAGGGCTGTGAATCGTTGAATTATTCATCGCGTGTTTTGGGTGGGTTTACCTCTGACCGCTTAGGGGGCTTCGTGTGAGGCAACCAGAAGTCCGTGGATCGTTGCGTGCGCTCTCAAGGCGTGGTTGGAACGCGGGGTGGGAAACTTGGGGAACTTTAACTTTCACAGCTGAAAGTTCTAGCAAGTTTGTCTCACGAAAGGCCGGTCAAAGAAATGGAACTTAAGAGCTTACCGGAATCTTCTGTGTAACCCTCTCACTCCTATTTGATTTCCCTGTATAAAAGCTATGAATAGACCACACACCTAGTTTTCCGCGACGTAAATTAAATTGAATGGGGATGAAAAGGAAAAGCTAAAACTCAAATAAAACTAAAAGTAAAAAAAAAAGGCCGACATATTTAGCGTTGTTCAGGCTCGTAGGCTATAATTTTTTAACCGGCGATATCAAAGTAAGACTGCTTGTGCACTAGACGAGTCTAATTGAAAAGGTTTTTTTAATACCTAACCGGAAAGAAGCTCGGATAGTTCAGTTTTGTGGGTATCGACAAACGCTTCCTGGGTGATAATGATCGTACATTGATTCTTGTAACAACGTAGCATTGAGAAAACAAAATTTAATTTAGAAAATCCAATGTGCGCGCACGTTTATCTTTCTCCTCAGTAGCCGTCACTCAAAGTGACATCATATTTTCTCCCACACATCAACGCGGTGGGTACGGCGTTGACAAAATAAAATTTAAAAACGTTTTTAGTTTCCAAATATACTACACACGCAGTATCATGTGCTATACTATAATTTTGAATTAAAAATATATATATATAAATATATATATACCGATAATAATATATAATCCCCCGATATATTCGTCTTTCTAATCTCATGAACAGCGAGAAAAAAGAGCAGCCTTCCCGCCTTATATACTCGTACCAATCACTTGATAACAACTACACACAAATTTCCCCAAACCCTAAACATTATTACTTACGTTGTGGTGTTTTCCTTTTTATGGCCCCTCCACTTTCCTTTACCTCTTCACTTATCAACCAGTGTCAGGTTAATTTACGTAATGGTTAGCTTCGTCGAGCTCACCTACACCTTTTTTTCTGTTTTTCATTTAGTTTTGTGCGAATATTCCGAAGAGAAACAAATTTTGATGTTCATTCGGGGATCTATTTCTATATTTTTTGAAGTTTTTTAGTTAAAGTACACGAAGCTTCATGTCTGACATGGTCTTAGCACTTTGGGCGAACAAATCGATTGACAAAGATAAGCACTAGGCGAGCTTCGGACCCAGTATAATGTCGTACAAGAAACAGAAAGTTAAGAAAAACAAAACAGAGAACACGGATTCTACCTCGGAAACAAACAGTCGGGGGAATATTAAAAGGTATCACCCGCCGCATATTTAGTGTCACGGCTTAAAAAAAAAATAAAGGAAAAAAAGTCACTAGGCATGCAGATAGAAATCACTAATGAGAAAGACGCTTTTACGTTAGATACACTAAGAGAGACATACAAATCACTAAAAACGCCAATGAGTAGCAAGGTATTGTTGAAAATCTTTAGAAATTGGTCATAGTGTGCTTTTATGCATGTGCAAGTAACGAAAGTAGAGAAGTAAAAACAAAACAAAAATTGATTGATACTTCACGGGGAAACTCTACGTTATTTGAAGCTGGAGCTCGAATGTTGAAAACGAAAATATATGGCGCCAAATTTTCCGAAATAATCACGAAGCGGGAATGGAACCAAGCAGCGTGTGAATTTAAAATGAGCAGGACTTTCCCGCCCCGTCACCAGAGTAGAAAAAAATGATGATTAACTAAATCATAATAAATCATATTTATTGATTTAAATTTCATTTAATTTAAATATGAATCTTATTTGATTTAAATTAGGTTAATTATATTTAAATCACTGCAGCTATAAAATAGTGATTCTTTATCTCTCGATTTTTTTAAATGGCAGATTGATTGATTGATTAATTCTTCCCATGACTGGTAACAATGCAAAAGAAAAAATATTGCTAATAACTTTTTATTTGTGTCATCCCTACTATACTAGAAAAAAACAGATTGTTTGAGTTAGTTAAATAGCTGTCTTATACCCTTGTTACACGGCCACACTTAACTGCAGTTACGCTAAGCCACAGTTAGCGCACAATACTTGCCGACAACATTCTGCGGCTATGTAGGCAAAGCTAAGGGCGAACGTGCGCTTGAACATCTTAAAGCGTAACTGCAAAGAAAAAAAAAAGTGTTTTTTTAAAGAGCCTATTTGGGACAAGCATGTCACACAACAAATCTTCCGCGAAAGAACAAATTTTTCTAACAATATTTACGCCACAGGACGTAGTTTAGTCGCAGTCCCAACTTCTCTACACTTAAAACTCCCGCTCTTTCGATACGCGCGGAGTGGCTGTTATACGTCACTCCGTGACGTATAGCAGCCACTATGTGACGTATAATACCAACTTTGTGGCGCGCGGTTTAGAACGGACGAAATAGCCGCAAACTAAAATGAGTCTCGCGCAATAAATATTGCTGTAAAAAGTTTTGTTTTTGGTGGAAAATTTGGTTTGTGACATGCTCGTTCCAATGAGGGTGTTTAAAAATAAATTTTTTTCTTCGCAGTTACCCTTTAAGCATCTATCGAAGCAGAGCACGCGCGCTGTTCACTTGTTATGGAATAGCTGTCCGAGAGTATAGTGCGGTATCTGTGGTGCCGCGCAACAGCAGTTAAGCTGAGTTAACCGCGGTTAAGTGTGCCCGTGTAACAGGGGTATCAGAGTTTTATTTCGCACTCTGACTTGATCGCAATAGGACGATACATAATTCACGAGCAAAGTGTGTGGGAGCCGAGGGTGAAAGTCGAGACAGGTGGCACGTGACAGGCGGTCGGCGGAGAAGTCACGAGCTGGCGCGTGAGAGTGCGTGCTGAGCGAGGCTGGAGCTGTGCAGGAACATCGGAGCCGGGCTGCCTGGCCTGGCCCTTGGCAAACCCAGGAGCGGTCCACCAGCCAGGTCTGGAGCAAGACCGGTGGAAACGGCGAGCCCTGTCCATCTAGCCTAGGCCACGACGATCCCGGGGTGGTTCCGCAGCGAGACTCGGCCTGTGATAGCCCTGCAGAGCCAGCCTACGCAGCGCAGGCGTGGGAAAGGCGATCCGCAGGCCTGGACACGGACTCTGACAGTGAGCTCTGATCGACGGGCGACAACAAGGGTCGGCGTGCCTGGACTCCCGGTTCTCGACGACGGGCAACCGGGAGGTACAGTAAACCCTTTCGCTGTCTTCTCGTTGTTATGTCACTCCCTGGGTGACGGGCGGAGCGCATACCGATCGGGCCGCGATTATTAGTAGAGGGATCTCCATAAAGAACCCCCATAAAAATGGCGCCCAACGTGGGGCCCGTTCAATATGCCTCTGCTTCTGGTCGTCCCCAGGGTGTCCCACGGATTCGTTGGGCGGGTCGTTCAGTAACGCTAACGATGCCCGTTGAGACAAAGTATGTTGGAATTTTGGCGACTTGTCTCACAGCAGAGCTCAGCAGGTGTCTCCTCGAGTCGAGTACCTAAAGGGCTCGGAGGACGAGGTTGTGGACGCGCGTTCTCGGGTACCCCAGAATAGTGGTTGGCAAGAGGTGATGCAACTGGGGCGAAGACGAGGAGCGCGGTTAAGACGTAAGAAAGTCGTCATCGGAGGCAGAGGAGAGGCACGGCATGATCGCTGGAAGGCAGGGTAGCGACTGGCAGGAGGGAAAACAGCCAGGACTCATTGCATATTTAGGATTTAGGCTTGGGGTGATGCGGTAGGCAAGTAAGCGCTTGTCGAGGCCCGGGGTGCAGATGGGTTTTTGTTAGCGGGTGTCGGAAATACTGCGGGAATAGCAGCTAGTTGACACCGGGAACACTGGCGGACGAGATTGTCAGCGGGTGTCGGGTAAACTGGCGGAAATTGCAGTTGAAACCGGGAACGCTGGCAGGTGAGTTAATGAGCACTATGATTTGTAACCGCTGGGCCCAGACGGCTAGTTGCTTCGCGTTACTCCAACAACCGACGAAGGGCAAAGGGACGACTCTCCCTTGACGGGGGTCGTTCCAAGAAAGCTACGAAATGTTTTAAATGATTCTTTCTCGACTTCACTCTGGCCGGTCGTAGCAGTGACAGCAAGACTTTTAATAAGTTATGTCGCGTCATGACCTGACCGGGGATGAGGCGGTAGACATTTAGGTGGCTTGCAGCTGTCCAGCTTGCCTCGAGGCGTGAATGGTTTAAGCGGGCCTGCTCACTGAGCTGCCGCCCCCTCCGAGGACCGATCAGTCCCTAGAGCTCGTATGCACGTGGACGGAACGGGGACGCTGACGCTTACATCGAATAGCACATGCCGTATATCTAGCCGTTGCGGAACGCGGGTATAATATATGGTCATCCCGCCACAGGCTTTGGATCCCTTTGCTTGCTGAAAAGATGGACTAGGTTTACACCATCGTTACCTGTTCTGAAGGAAACTCATGCTTTGAGCAACGCAACTAGTGGTTTTGCCGCATCGCTTGCACCGAGGTGAGAAGGGCATCCGAGGTACAAAGACGCGAGCGTCGTGTCTTACTTCTATTCTTACTCGGCGAGATACAAAGGAGGAGGCTTGCCCGATTCACATCGCTGACTTGAAAGGATACTACCGTAGTGCCGATGGGGAAGACGTATACCATGCATGAGGTTGCGGTAGGACACAAGAAATCCCCTCTTCTTGGAGACCCAGGAGCGAGCTCTGGAATGCGGACTTGCTGAGTTAGCCCCATGGTACACGAACCCGTCGGCAAGCAATTTGGCGGTGGAGGCTATGGCCACTGCCACAATCTGCGGCAGAGAATTTGTTCGTTGCGGTGTTGTTTTAACACTTTGTTCTGCGCAGAATGGCTTCTTGGAAAGACGGCTATAGACGGCATAACCCAGGAAGCCCAATGGGAGGGAAGACGGGCCCATTCGTTTTCCCAAGTGCTCAGGGTGGCTGACAGTTGTTCGGCCTAACAAACGGTTCAGGCGGGCAGTTCTAAGCCCGCTGCAACCTCTAAGCGTAACGGGGCAGGTCCGTCCGCGTCGGCCGGACCAGCTTAGAGCAGGCCCCCTGCTGCATCGCGGTGAGTGGGACAGCGAGCGACAGACAGGTCGGCATTGTCTGCCGGCTTCGCTAGCCACCACCACCTACGCCGCTTTCGGACGCTGCAACGTGGCCACTCCGGCAACAGCAACAGGGGCCGCCCATGAAGCCCAGTGGCTCCCTGAGGCCCATGAGGACCCCCGAAGTCCGGGCCTTGAGGGGAGGAGAGGGTGGGAGCCGAGGGTGAAAGACGAGGCAGAGGGCATGTGACAGGCGGTCGGCGGAGAAGTCCCGAGCTGGCGCGAGAGAGTGCGTGCTGAGCGAGGCTGAAGCTGGGCAGGAACATCGGAGCCGGGCTGCCTGGCCCGGCCCATGGCGAACCCTCTAGCGGTCCACCAGCGAGTTCTGGAGCAAGACCGGTGGAAACTGCGAGCCCTGGCCAACTGGCCTAGGCCACGACGATCCCGGGGTGGTTCCGCAGCGAGGCTCGGGCTGTGATAGCCCTCGACAGCCAGCCTACGCAGTGCTGGCGTGGGAAACGCGATCTGGAGGCCTGGACACGGACTCCGACAGTGAGCTCTGATCAACGGGCGACAACAAGGGTCGGCGTGCCTGGACTCCCGGTTCTCGACGACGGGCAGCCGAGAAGTACAGTAAACCCATTCGCTGTCTTCTCGTTATTATGTCACTCCCTGGGTGACGGGCGGAGCGCATACCGTTCGGGCGGCGATTATTAGTAGAGAAATCTCCATAAAGAACCCCACAACTGGAAGGTAGAAACGAAGCTCAACATTCCAATTCCCTCAGGGAAGCAAAGTTTTGTGCTCGTGTTTAGCCTTGTATGAATAGTTTTTGCGTGATATTTATTTGGTTTAAATACAAAGCAAATGCGCACAGAAAGCATCAAATGATAGACAAACGGCAAATAAAAATATTTAGGGATTATTTTTTTGAAAAAGGTTTGATTTAAATCATCATAATAAAACGGGTCTGATATAAATCACGATTTAAATAATATTGTTTTTTTATGCTTCACCCGGTTCGTCGCCCTACGCTTAAGAGCCTACAAATCTGGATGGAGCACTTTCCTGAGAAATACTCTTCAGCAGCTTTGCCAGTAGAATTAATGCCTCGATTTTTTTGCTGGATATTAGGGCTCGGAAAATGCATTGCGGATGATTTAGAAGTCCCTTGATTGCTTCCTGATTCATATCATCAATGACAATTGATGAGGCGACGAAACCTGAAGAAACGGAATAGAATAAAGGGATAGTATCGCAGTATCGCAGGCCTCGATGGTGGCGAAACAGCAGGATCGAACGCTGGGGCCAGGATTGACTACGGCTCGCTACGCGGAGCCCCTTATGCACTAGCCTTGGCTTCTGGAACAGTTGGCGTATGAGCTTCGGCGCGTGGAACATTCGGTCCTCGAACAAGCAACAGGGTTCTCGAATTTACCAGAACATTAAACTGAAAAAATAAATTAGCAAAATACGCGTAACACCCAGGACATGTGCACGTAGCCAGGATTTTGTTTCAGGGGAGGGGGGGGGCCGCCCATGACAAAATGCTGTATGAGGGGGAGGGGGAGAGGAGGTCACAGCAAAATCGAAGATTTCGGGGGGGGGGGCCTGGCCCACGGGCCCATGGGCCCCCCCCCCTCCCTGGATACGTGCCTGACCCAGGAATCGAACCCTGGGCCACCGCAAGAAAGTCAAGCGCGGTAACTACTGCGGCAACCCACGCGCTCGTTCCCCGACGCGCGTGGCAATATGCCCGCAAGGAAGCACTCACACCATATCTATGAAAGGAACGAATTCGTCTGAAGGACCCTAAGCTTGGAGTGTAAATTTCTTGTTTCCCTTTGGCTGCTTGAACTTGATAGGTACCTAATTTCTCTTCACTGGAGGAAGAGAAATGAAGGAACACACAGTGGGAAACCTCTTAACAATTCCTTCTTCCCGTCTCTTTGCGGAAATGGAGGTAATGACCAAATCGTGCAGACCAACATAGCAAAAACAATCACAACACTCAGGTCTACATTATGCCCGTTGCTACATTCAGCTCTACGTAACACTTATAAAACACCATTAATGTGAAATCATTACCTTTCATGGAGCGAAGCCGGCGTGTGTCTGTAGCAGCGAAAGACGGTACCTAAATTGGCTGAGCGAAACGGCACCTCAATTCCATTGGCTGAGAGAAACGGCACCTAAAGTCCCATTGGTGATAAGCACAGCAACGCAGATGCATCGTCACGGAAGCCGTGGAGCTGGCGGGGCCACCGCGCCTGCGCAGTGGGGGAGCGTGATGTCACCGCAGGAGCGCCGTGAGCAAAATGAAGACGTGGCGCGCTGCTTGTAGGAATGCCCTGCGTGTAGGGATACTTTCGCACTCCTACACGTAAGCAGTCTTAAGTGTCCCCGTTTAATTTTCTGAATTTCCGAAGCAGAAATCACGCCTCTGACAACTTGCCCTAATGTGCTAGTTCACCTGTGTGCCCTCACGCCGCCGCCAGCGGTAGATGGTAAAATGAAAAGCGAATATCGTTTCATGGCTCCTTTATTTGTGTCCGCGAGTACAGTTGCCTCAATGTTTGTGGAAGCCCGACTAAGTGTGTTCAAGCAAACCTGTTGACGAGTCGTCATCTCTTGGGGGCGCGTAGCTGCACCCTTGAGTTTATCAAGGACCCCCGTAGTTACCGCTCCAAAGAGCGCGTTTCTTGAGGTCTAATGGGAAATTGTGGCTCCCTGGAGCCCTAACGGTAATGGATTCCCGAGTAATGGAGCGCGTCGTCGAATTGGGTGAAGGCGACGCCAAAACGCCCTTCGTCGACGCGAGCCGCTACACACTCCGATTCAGGGTAACTTGGCAAAGGGTCAAAGCTATAGGACCGGTCTGAGCCAGTCGGAGCGACGGATCGAAACTGGCCACTTCGACGGTACGTTGCCACGTGCCTCTTTTTGACGCTCCAATTGGCTTCTGCGGGCCGTAGCTTTCACCGTCTAACGAGTTATGCTGAAACCGAGTATTGATCTTACGCTACACGCCGTCCACCTCGTTTGGACAAGCACGCGTTATGAAGAAGGGACATGCCGACAGCTTAGCAAACAAGTGCGAAAACAAAAACATCCTTCGCACCCTTATTCATTCCGGAATTGCTCGCGTGCGCTCTGCCCGCAACGCGTCAGAGAGCTCCCTTTATTTTACTATTTTGTTTTGGAGCGGCCTACAAACCGGTCTTGTTACGGTTCCCTTCGCGACGAGCGTGGCAAATCTTAAATGACGACGTAGCTAAAATCGACATGCTTCGTTTCGCTTTTGGGTAAGCACGCTTGATTCAGGAATACACATGACGTATACCATAAAAGTATATCGCTGGGTGTAGGCTCAGCGGCCGCGGCCATGTTTCAAATTGCATAGTGTAAAAAAATTAAACATCTAAGCCGACTTTCTCGGAAGTCGGAACGCCTAAGGCCAACCCATGAGTCCGTTTTATTCCCTGCTCGCATCGTTGCCTGTGTGGAGAGGCCGATTTTTCAGGGTTAGCAATTGAGCACTCGGCCCAGGAGCTGATTGCTCCGGGGCCTGTTGTATTGGCTTTTCTTCGTGTCTTATAAGACGTTGTGGTGCCTGCGTGAAAATTGAACCCTTACGTTCTTTTTGTTTTTTGTATTCACTGTTCTGTTTTTAGCGTCTGGCATATTGACCCACCAACGTTTTCTGAGAAATTGTCGGCTTTGATCATTGCGCTACAAAAGTTTGCTTGAATGAAAGTGGCAAAAATTTTCAGACACGCACCAAGCATCCATTTTAAACTTTATTGAGTGATATTTAAAGATATAGAACCATATATTACGTTTATTCAAAGCAGTTTCATTCAGTTATGAGATAAACGTTTATTGGAAGGATGAAGAGATTATCCCATGAGGATATGGAAGCCACTTCATACTTGGAAAACACAAGTGCCTCGTAAATACTTTCCATCACGTTCGGCATTAAGTTAACTGGTCAAGCACAAATTTAATTCTTCCACGTTCGCTCCCTGAAGACAAATTGGCATTTTACAGCTGTAGCATTTGCCCCAGGTGCCTAAAATGGTTGCACCTTATGTTCCTGAACATTCGCCGCATAAGTAACGGGTGTTTCTTCAAAGACTTTCGAACGTCCCCCAAAATTGAGAATTCGAAAAAAAAAAAACTTTTCCGAAATAAATTCTTAGCCACGGCTGCAGTTATATTAAAATCCAGGGCGACAGTTATAAATATTTCCATAAAATTTACTGATTAACTTTTAGTAAGTAAAACCAAACGTGGTTTTAATTTGAAACGTGTAGAGCCTCATTGAACACCCCGAAATCAGTCAATTTTAGGACGACTTGAGAAGCACTGGGGAAGCCCGGGGTTGCTCTGACGTTACCACTTGTGTAGCAGGAACAAAACCGGTGATGCGAAACTTGCGAATGATATGAATGGCATCCGCGCTTTCGCATGCCAGCCTTGAACCTGCTGCACAAGTGGTAACTTTAGCGCAGTCCGCGCTTCTCACGTACTTCAAGCAGTCGTAAAATTGGATGATTCGCGAGTTTTCGATGACGCTAAGCAAGTTTCTATTGAAACCATATGTTGATTTTTTCCTAATTAAGAACTTCATTAGTAGAAGTTCAATAATTATTTTAGAAATTAGCACGATTTTTGCAATCCCTAGCGTGCGCCGTAGCGGGCAATTTTTTCCCCGAAAACAATTTCTTTTTTACTCAACACCCCCTAGTTTTACGAGTGTTTGAAAATCTTCGCAGAAGCATTCTGTAAACAAGATTAAATTCTAAATATTACGACAACTTGCTTTTGAACTTCTCAATGTTGTCACGAGGCACTGAACACATAGGCACTGAACGCCAAAGTTGCGATTTGGATTTGTCAAAAACAACTTGAACCTAAAAAAAAAAGCTTTTTTAAATTTAACAAAGGAAACAAAATGAACGCACCAGGCTTACAGCAGTCTCGGAATGGCGCCTATCGAAATTCCCGGTATCAAAATGCCCTGCACCGAGACGACAGAATACCCAAATGACCGCGGGCTGCAAGACCGTCACCAAATCGTCCGGTACCAAAACGCCCCGCAATAAAGAGTCCAAGACTCGCATTTAAGCCGCAGTAAGATTGCTCACACATCATACAAAAGACGCCATGTTCGCCGCAGACATGATGACAGAATCATGTGCGGAAACGCGTCAAGAATATTCGGAGCATGTTTGCTTCGTACATGTTTGAAACATGTCTGCAGATAGTTGTTTTGTGTGACCAATATCACAGGACCGCCATGCAAGGAAGAAACCCGCCGCAGACGGTGTCTGTAGTTTGTTTCTATTGTTTTGGCAGTGTGACTGTAGCTGTAGGAATAACATTCGTTCTGTCAAAATTACTGCTTGTTTTAGTTGGTTTGTGTTTCCAACTTTTTTAACGACAACGCAACCTAATTTCTCGTTTCGAACACCAACTAATTGATCTGTTGACCGGCATCCACGGACGACGTGAACGCTAAATCGCTCCCAGCGGCGCTTATTTGTACCCTTTTCCTCGGCTGCCGCGCTCTTTTCTGTCGCCGTCATTCCGCGCAGAGAACAAACAGCTAATGGAGCGCTCGACGGCTAAGCTCTCCTCGCCTTCCGCCCGTCGACACGCCCCCGCGACCCCGTAACAACACCCACGCCGTCGCGCGTGCGCAGCTAGCTCACTTCGATTGCAAGGTTAACGTATGACGCTGTCGGTACGCTGACATCATCATCGTTTCTCAGCAACGAGTATCTCGCCGTCGTCCACGTAACTGCCGCTATGCTGCGTTCACCCTTAAGCTGACAGTGAGATGGAAGCGACGGGCTAGCCAGGCCAATCTACCACCTCCCTTCACCACCTGGCCCCGCTGTCCGCGCGTGGGTATTAACTGTAGCGTGATCACGTGGCGAAAGATCGACACAAGCCCTGTCCAACGAGCACGCAGCTTACACTGTATAGTGGCAGCTTAGGGTTGAACGGAGTACGTGTACACACTGCCGCACCTCGGCCGCCGCAACACGGAAACATAGCGTCACGCTTTCGCCTGAAGAAGAACGATGTGTCTCATACTCCCTTTCCGCCTACGTCCAGCGTGAACATAAATACGGGGTCACGTGTCCGTCGGAGGTGGAACGTGAGGTGCCACGCACCGATGCCCCTCCGCCATCGAAACAACAACGCTGCCAAAGTCACGAGCGTATAAACGTATGCGCAACTACCTGTTCAGACCAATAAGGAACAAAACCAAAGTCCGAAACCGCGCAGGCGGTGGCGCGGTGGCGTGCGCTGTGTAACACATGTGGGATAGAGCGGTCTCTTGTTCCGTGCCCGCGAGTTGATTACGAGCACGAACGAGGAACCGGACTGCTTTTTCGATGGTCGTGTTTCGAGGCGGGATGCGCGTAAATCGTGGCCCACCCAGCGCGATCATGCGGAGGCCGGCCGGAACGCGAGTGAGGCCCTCGTTAGGGACCCCTAGTTGGCAAGATTAATTGTGGGACTTGGTTCCTCTCCAGTGTGTCCAGGCGGGCCCCAGAGCGTTGTCGAGCCGACGGTGGGCAAAGAGCAATGCGTTGATGGGCGCTTGTAACACCGGGCTAATGTGGACGGTCGAATAAATAGAAGGTTGATGAGAGGAATTTGTCGACTAGAATTCCGGTCGATATAGCGGCCGTGATGTCGCCATTTTTGTACGCGCCTGCTAACTTCGTCGCAGTCTGACAAGCTGTTTTCAAAATTTGGGTGCTTCGTTGCGCTGACCCAGATCCGGGACTGGACACCATAAACTCTACGAAAACAAAAGCGCGACTTAGTTCCTCAGGGCACTAAATGAGCTCACACCACCATAAGTTCCCTGAGGGACTAACAAGGATGTGAACAACCTCCTCCCCCCCCCCCATCTTAGTCTCCTCAAAATTGGACCCCCAGGACTAAACTTTGCTCTCTTGTATTTAGGCCACTGGGACTTAATGTTGCGCCCTCACCATAGTTATTACTAAATTGCGCCCTTATAGACCCAGGTGGCGGTAGTCAAAGTCAAAGTCAAAATTGGTACAGAATATTTTATCTCTGGGATAGACATTTTTCACGCTCATTACATTCACATTTGAACCGCGCTTATTTCACATTTGCGCACGTATATACATTTAACAAAGACAAGGAATTAGAACGCAGACGACACACTCACAACACACATGCGACGCCACGATAATCCAGTCTTTTTTAAAATTTATTTCTGGTTAAGACAAAATGAAAAAGCACACAACCATTCACACAGGTACAACTCATTGGCGGGTGCCAGCGCATTAAAATATTTTTGAATACACCAACTCATCTAGTATTGGCGACCAATCAGGGGTTAAGTGTGTGCACGGTTCACCTCCCGAATATATGCCACACTTTAAATTAAAATTTCTCTCAGTGTTTTGGTGTTCCCATCAGCATTATTAACACTCATTCTTGTCCTCCACAGACTGTGGAGGCCGAGAAGCATGAACATATCGTAGGGGACTCCCTTGTGATTTTCCTGGGGCAAAAGGCGGGTGCCGTGCGCCGTCAAAGGTTGATCCTTCTTCAGCGTGCGCTGAAGAATGTCCCAATGGAACACGGTGTCCCAGCACTCAATAAATACGTGCTCTGTCGTCTCGGGTTTCTTGCAGAGGATAAAATTCAGTGACCACGGTACAAAAAAACCTTTCTCTTCTAGCCACGTTTTACAGGAAGCATGCCGCAGTGCAATTTAAAGAAAAAATATTTCAACGAAGATTCAATTGGCATTTTCTTCACCCTTTAGCCCTCGACGTTCACAGCACAATAACCTATAAATAGGTATCGGCAACAGTACATCTATTCAATCTTTATACAATCGTATTCGGGTAAATGAGCGGAGACACTCTAAGGAAATGTGCACCTTGAGTATTCTGAAAGAAAGCACAACTTCACGCAAATAACCTTGTACACTGGATCGCATTTGATTACTAGAGGACAACACAGACTAAGGGAGTGCATACTGCAGACGCACCTGCATAAAAGTTCGCAAAGATCAATATTTCTGATGACTTTAAAATAAAAACCTTCTCGCAATTTGTCGTAGAAATAAGTCGGACCATCCAAGACCATTACCAACAGATCGGAACGAATTGGTACGAGCAGAACGTTCCCAGCCCGAATTCCAGATGAAAACAGCAAAAACGATGTGCAGTCTCTGCACGTTCAAACGCGGCACACATATCACTTGCAAAATGTACCAAATTTTCGCAGTTAAGAATAAATTACAACCGTTAGCGCGTGCACACGTGGAGAAGTCCCTACCCCTCCAGCTCTTTTCGCCGCTCTGACCTTGGATGTTTCGTGATACCGGGGCGCTGACGGACAGGCAGCGCGATGGGGTGGTGGTCGTTGAAACTGACGCGCAGCGGCCAATGGCAGCCTCGTCGACGCGCCCCAGCAAATGGGACCGAAGCCGAAATTAATTAGCTTTACTCCGCTGCTTTGGGATCGGGGAAACTAGGTGCCGTTTGGCTAGACTTTTCGAGTAATTTCATAGATGGGAGCTGGCTTCATTTGGAAAAAGGATTTAAGGTGCCGTCGGGCGCGGTTTCAAAGCTGATGACGTCGGCTTGATCCATGGGACAGTTAATGCTTTCGCATTAAAAATATTTTGGATAAAGAAGCCTGCCTCTGAAATCAGAACTAAGTAGTTTTTTCGTTATTTTTTATGTTTTGGCTTGTATCATGTTCTAGATTTCTGGAATTTGCATAAAACCCATGCAGTTAAGTGAAACATTATGAAAACAGAAACCACTATTGTCGGTTTTCTATGAATTGCGATAGCATTCGTCTAGGACAACTCAAGGACGACGTCCTAGACGACATCCAAGACGACGTCTAGGACGACAGCTAGGACTACCTCTAGGGCAATCTACAGGACGACCTCTACGACTGCCCCCAGGACGACCTCAAGGACGACGTCTAGGACGACGTCTAGAACGACCTCTAGGGCGACCTTAAGGACGACCTCAGGGATGACGTCGAGGATGACGACCTATAAGGTGATCTTAAGGAAGACCCGTAGGACGACCTGTAGGACTACCTCAAGAACGGCATCAGGAACGATGTCTAGGACGACCTCTAGGACGACGTTAAGAAAGACGTCAAGGTCGTCAGGTTCTTCGAAGAGGCTGCGAATGTGAAGGGGTGTGAGAATGTGAGCTGGCGGATTAGGAGGCCAGAAAGTCAAAGAAATCTGGGGAATAGCTAAAGATTGCTATCACATTGAAAAATTACATGCACGTTCATTCTACCATGCGAGATGAAATGCAGTAGCTTTAAATGAACGTCGTTAGTGAAAACAATTAGGAACGGAAAGGGACGAAATTGTACCAATATGCCGTGCAAACATCCAAGACGACGTCGACGACGACGTCAAGGATGGCGTCTAGGACGACCTCAAGGACGACGTCGAGGACAACCTCTGGGACGACTTCAAGAACGATGTCTAGGACAACCTCTAGGGCGACCTCAGGAACGATGTCTAGGATGACGACAAGGGCCACGTCAAGGACGGCGCCTAGGACGACGTCAAGGACGACCTCTAGAACGACCTGGGGGACGTCGTCTAGGACGACGTATCGGACGGGGCCAAGAACAACTTCGAGGATGACGGCCTAGAATAAGACGTTAAGAATTACGTCAAGCACGACCTCTAGGACGACCTCTCGGACGACGTCCTGGAGGACGACGTCAAAGACGATGTCTACGACGACCTCTAGGGCAACCTTTAAAACGGTCTTAGCAACGACCTTCAGGACGACGTCGAGGACGATGTCAAGGACGTCAGGTCACGTCAGCCTCAGCTACCGTCGCTTACGAGGTTACGCGACCGACGCTTTCGTGAACGGAGCTTACGCAACCGGCGCTAACATGACCTCGATTACGCCACCTTGCACTACAGCCATGGGGATTACGTGACCTTGATTACGCAACCTTGAGGATATGACCTTGATTACATGACCTTGAGCGTGATTGGGCATATAAAACTACTTTTTTAAAAACGGTTGTGTAAAACACAAATTCGTGTGAACTTCTAATTACTGATTAATATGCCCCATCTTACATTGAATGACGCAGTTTTGAGTCCAAATAGAAGACACTCACACTCAGAGATTATTACTTCAGCTGCACGAGGCAAAGATGTTTGTTGATAATCTCCGGCAAGAGCGACCTCCTTTGAATGTTCACAATAGTCATTGCTACGCTAAGCGGGCACTGTAGTCGGCGACAAGTTAAGAGTTACATGGAAGCTCCTCCCGCCTCTTGCGACTTGTGGGGTTCTTTATGGAGGTCCCGCTACTAATAATCGCCACCCGATCGGTATGCGTTCCGCTCGTCATCCAGGGAGTGACATAACACAACGAGGAGACAGCGAATGGGTTTACTGTATATCCCGGTTGCCCGTCGTCGACAGCCGGCAGTTCAGGCACGCCGACCCTTGTTGTTGCCCGTCGTTCAGAGCTCGCAGTCGGAATCCGTGTCCAGGCCTGCGGATCGCCCTTCCCATGCCAGCGCGTAGTAGGCTGGCTGTTCCGTTCTATTACTGCCCGAGTCTCGCTGCGGAACCGCCACGGGATCGTTATGGCCTAGGCCAGATGTCCAAGAGCTCGCCGTTTCCACCGGTCCGTCTCCAAACCTCGCTGGTAGACCGCTCCGGGGTTCGCCATGGGCCAGGCAGCCCGGCTCCGATGTTCCTGCCCAGCTTCACCCTCGCTCAGCACGCACTCTCTCGCGCCAGCTCGTGACTTCTCCGCCGACCGCCTGTCACGTACCCTCTGCCTCGTCTTTCACACTCGGCTCCCACACTCTTCCCCCCCCCTCAAGGCCCGGACTTCGGAGGTCCTCATGGGCCTCAGGAAGCCGCTGGGCTTCATGGGCGGCCGCTGTTGCTGTTGCTGGAGTGGCCACGTTGCAGCGTCCGAAAGCGGCGTAGGTGGTGGTGGCTAGCGAAGTCGGCAGACAATGCCGACCTGTCTGTGGCTCGCTGTCCCACTCACCGCGATGCAGCAGGGGGCCTGCTCTAAGCTGGTCCGGCCGACGCGGACGGACCTGCCCCGTTCCGCTTAGAGGTCGCAGCGGGCTTAGAACTGCCCGCCTGAACCGTTCGTCAGGCTGAACAACTGTCAGCCACCCTGAGCACTTGGGAAAACCAATGGGCCCGTCTTCCCTCCCGGGGGCTTCCTGGGTTATGTCGTCTATTGGCGACGTGCGCGACCGAAAGCGTCGCTGTGGTCGGCCTTCCACGATTGGCCGAACGCTGACTATGACGTCAGAAAAGGATTTATCATCGACGGACATAAGAGGAATGAAAGAACTTTAATTTTGACGGTGTTGGCAGTGTTCCTTTGAGAGCGCAATGATTTCAAGCTTCCACCATGCTATTTACAAACACCATCGAACTTGTTGTTCCTAAGGCAATGACGTCACAAGGGGGAACCATAGGAGGGCGCCACAAAAACATCTCGCCGCTAATAGCCGTCTTTCCAAGAAGCCATTCTGCGCAGAACAAAGTGTTAAAACAACACAAAACGAACAAATTATTTGCCGCAGATTGTGGCAGTGGCTATTGCTTCCACCGCCAAATTGCTTGCCGACGGGTTCGTGTATCATGCGGCTAACTCAGCAAGTTTGTATTCCAGAGCTCGCTCCTGGGTCGCCCATAACATGGGATTTCTTGTGTCCTACCTTAACCTCATGGCATACGTCTTCCCCATCGCGAGAACGGTAGTATGTTTTCAAGTCAGCGATGTGAATCACGCCGAGTAAGAATAGAAGTAAGACACGACGCTCGCGTCTTTGTACCTCTGGGGCCCTTCTCATTTCGTAGCAAGCGAAGCGGCAAAACCACTAGATGCATTGCTCAGAGTATGAGTTTCCTTCAGAACAGGTAACGATGGTGTAAACCTAGTCCATCTTTTGAGCAAGCAAAAGGGATCCAAAGCCTGTGGTGGGATGACCATATACTATACCCGCGTTCCGCAACGGCTAGATATACCATGCGCTACACGATGTAAGCGTCAGCGTCCCGTTCCGTCCACGTGCATACGAGCTCTATGAACTGATCGGTCCTCGGAGGGGGCGACAGCTCAGCGAGCAAGCCCGGTTAAACCGTTCACGCCTCAAGGCAAGCTGGACAGCTGCAAGCCACCTAAATGTCTACCGCCTCATCATCGGCCAGGTCGTGACGCGACATAACTTATTAAAAGTCTTGCTGTCACTGCCACGACCAGCGAAAGTGAAGTCGAGAAAGAATCATTTAAAACATTTCGTAGCTCTCTTGGAACGACCCGCCTCAAGGGAGAGTCGTCCCTCTGCCCTTCGTCGGTTGTTGGAGTGACGCGAAGCAACTAGCCGTCTTGGCCCAGGGGTTACAAATCATAGTGCTCATTAACTCACCTGCCAGCGTTCCCGGTGTAAACCGCAATTTCCGCCAGTTTACCCGACATTAAGTACAAAACGAGCGTGTTGGTAACGGTACATAAACATGAGGAAGATACACGGAAAGGGGGGACGGACAAAGAAGTCTTCCAACTAGCAACAACATTTATTGACCCGAAGTTTGCATATACACCAACTCATGTTTGCAAACAAACCGGAGCGCCCGGAGCGCCCCTAGCGGACGCATCCGGCGCCGCGCATGCGCGATGGGGGTGTGGGAAAGAAGATTGCCGTCGCCCATAAACACACCATTCATATGCGATGTTGTCGGCGTCAGTGTGAGTCCCCCTGCCCTTTTACGGGTTTTGACGATCCCGGTGTGCCCCTCGTGCGCCTTGGCAATGAGAATACCTTGCAGCTCTTGAGGGATTACGAACCGCTCATCCCTTAAAAGAATGCCGTCATCCACGGCAAGGTCATCTTTAAGGTCGTAGAAAGGGATGAGTTCGGAAGACAAGTTCCGTCTTGAAGGCCACGCAGATGTGACGTATGCCATGGCCGCAGACAAGACCGAGTCGTTGGCTGTAGCTTCTTGAAGTTGGAGCTTGGTTATGCATTCGTTCTCCAATGCAATGAAGGAAATTATTTCCTCGTCAAATTCGGTACCACCCATTGTCTAGATGCAACTATTACAGTTCCGTATTGTCGGAACGACATTAGATGCCTTATCAATCGTCACGCCACCAGCGCAAGGAGGAGGCTGTGGCACGATCTCTCCTACCATTATGCTCCACTCTACGCGTTGGACCCAAATCTTACCTTTCAACTTCCACGTGATCTTCCCCGGAGGACAGCGGCAGTCATACATCGCCTCCGGCTCGGTGTCGCTTATACACAGTCCTTCCTTCACCGCATCGGGCAAGCCAGAACATCGGAGTGCCCAACGTGTGAATGTGATGAAACAATTGCTCATCTATTGTGCGACTGCCAAATTTATGACGCGGAAAGAGAAGACCTCGAGAGCACGTTGTTGCAACTAGACAGCCGACCGATCTCTGTTATGAAAGTGCTCGGCACCTGGGACAACCCCCAGAATGCAGCGAGGGCCACAAAAGCTTTTCTGCGTTTCCTAAAGGAAACGCGGCTGAACTTCTGCCTCTAAAGGACACACGTACTTTATTTGTAATGTGTTATATACTTTGTGCTCTCGTGTCACTATTTCTTTTTTTTTACGTGTTTATTGTTTATGTCCTCCTATCCTTTCCTTCCTTTACTTCCTCTTTTAATTCCCCACTACCCCCTCCCCAAAACAGAGTAGCCAACCAGGACTTTAACCTAGGTTAACCTCTCTGTTCTTCCTTTTCTGACTCTCTCTACTACTACTGCCCTTTTTCGCGTTCGAATTGTTGGTTCTACGTCTTCCTGGCGATGTCTGACTATCTTGAGCGGCGTCAGCGAAATTACCGAGGCTCGTTACAGCGCAAAACTTCGCGGGAATAATGTGACATGTGGCGATTCATTCCGCGTGATTCGCATGATGAGATTTCGCTCGGAATTTTCAGTCGCGACGCCGCTCGGGCTGCAAAAGCGTGAACCGTAGCTGAAATGGTCGACGCCGATACTGAAAATCGCAAGCAGAATCGGACCAACTGAATTAGGCATAACAAGTCGATGATGGTCACTGGTAACAATGATCGACGTCTCCTTGTATCTAGTGTTTACATCGGGCCTGCTTACCAACCTTCAAATTCAAGTCTTTTGTGGCCTGCACTTACTTCTTACCGCAAGTACCGGGCCAACATTTGGTCTACGGACCGGCGTCGTCTAAGAGAGCAGACGACAAGCAGAAACGTTTGAAAGAGCAGACGACAGTTCGAACAATCAGGCGGCCGTTTGAACTTGAAGACGCACTGAACGTAGTCCGCAGGTGGTCCGCACAACTTGACTGTTTTCTCATGATTGTAAACCTGAGACTGGGGCAAGAGAGCACAACAGAAGGTAGAAAAAGAGGAGACGTTGCCTCCTCTTTTTCTACCTTCTGTTGTGCTCTCTTCTGCCCCAGTCTCAGGTTTACAATCATGTTCAACTACACCAGCTCGCCTGCACTCTGACTATTTTTTTGACTGTTTTCTGGCGTTCATGTTGGAACAAAACAAATAAATATGAGGACCACAAGTATCCGTGAATTCAACCCAAAGTGCTTCCCGCCCAAGCAATTGTCGTCCGACGGCGTCTGCTTTTCCCTTTTCACGGCACATATCCAGATTCTCGGACTAACCGAGCACGTGAAAACTGACCTTCAAACCTTTCTCGACACTTTTGGTACGGCCCCAGTCGCGGCGTTGTGACGAGAAGGCAGGTTTTTGTCTGGTTCCTCTCAAAACAACGCAGGAATACACGTCTCGCATGGGAACTTCTGCCCACAGCCCCAGACCGGAAGTGCGACCGACGCGCCACCACTGCGCCGTGATGTCACAGAGATTAGTTCGTGTATATAGGTGAAGGAGGGGAGGGTGAAGGATTCCACACTGGAAAGGGGGAAAGCGATGGGAGAGGGTGTAGAGGCAAGAGAGTGTGGAGTCCTTCACCCTCCCCCTCCTTCATCTAAATATGCAAACTTCGGGTCAATAAATATTGTTGCTAGTTGGAAGCCTTCGTTGTCCGTCCCCCCTTTCTGTGTATCTTCCTCATGTTTATGTTTACCCGACACCCGCTGACAATCTCGTCCGCCAGTGTTCCCGGTGTCAACTGATATTCCCGCAGTCTTTCCGACACCCACTGACAAAAACCCATCTGCACCCCGGGCCTCGACAAGCACTTACTTGCCTACCGCATCACCCCAAGCCTAAATCCTAAATATGGAATGAGTCCTGGCTGTTTTCCTTCCTGCCAGTAGCTATCCTGCCTTCCAGCGATCATGCCGTGCCTCTCCTCTGCCTCCGAAGACGACTTTCTTACATCTTAACCGCGCTCCTCGTCTTCGCCCCGGTTGCATCACCTCCTGCCAACCACTATTCTGGGGTACCCGAGAACGCGCGTCCACAACCTCGTCCTTCGAGCCCTTTAGGTACTCGATTCGAGGGAGACACCTGCTGAGCTCTGCTGTGAGACAAGTCGCCAAAATTCCAACATACTTTGTTCTCTCAACGGGCATCGTTAGCGTTACTGAACGATCCGCTCAACGAATCCGTGGGACACCCTGGGGACGAGTATAGTAGGTTACAA